>VUYV01000681.1:106544-152574 GCA_008711295.1 Anarhynchus alexandrinus | reverse complement strand
CCGGTGGGGATCTGCTGGGCGGGCAGGGGCTGGAGCGTGGCTGGCTCCTGCCTGCATCACCTGGGAGCGCGCTGCGAAAGCGTGAACGCTGCGAAAGCGTGAACGTGGTTTTGCGGTCCATCCTTCGGAGCGGCACCGAGAGAGGCTGAAATGTCTGCGGAGACATAAACAGAAAGGGGGTGAAGTCACGATTCTCTCCCTATTTATTTGACCTAAATACACTGAAGTAACTGTACCCTCATGAAAGAGATAATTTCCTGACGCTGGAGAGCTTAACATCTGTTTCCTCCCATTTTTTTTCAGTGGTAGAACATGGTAGCGGAAGAACTGGCGGGGTTTTCTTTCCTCTTTTTCTTTTGTATAGCAAGAGGCGCTGCATGCTTGGGCTAAATATGCTCTCCGAGAGCAGACAGGTTTCTCTCAAGGGTTATATGATCATTTGTTCTCTATTTTCTCTCCTTCCTGCCTCCCCCCGCCCCTCCTGGAGAGGAGCGGATACACCGAAGCCCAGGCAGGACTTCCTTAGCTCAGCCATGCCTTCTGGCAGCCTGCGCCGCGTGCCCTCTCCCCGTCACCCCCCTTCACCGAAAAACAATGGCCAAAGGCTCCTTCTTGTTTGTTGTTTTGTATCCCGCAGAGGAAGAGCTGAGTGGAAGATCGTGTCCCCGGGGGCCCTCGGTGCATTCCAGCTCGGGCTGCCGCCTTGCAAGGCCGCCGGCGCCTTTGCTGTGCCGTCCCCAGGCCTTTAGTGTGAATCGGCAGCGCCGTGCGATGCTGGGGGCGGCCAGTGGGTTTTGAAGCGAATTTAGTGCTGCTGAAAGGCGAGAGAGGGGGAATGGAGAGCCTCGGAGGGGAGTCTCGACTCATTGCTCCGCAGCGAGAGCAGATCCTGTCCTTTGAACGTCCAGCGTAGCACAGGTAGTCGCGGTGCCAAGCGGAGCTGGGCTTTCGTACCAATTCTTTCTAACGTGGCTTGAACTGCTGCTAGTATCTCCTTCGCAGTCGGGGTGCAGTGAGCCTCAGACCCTCTATACCCCAGCTCCAAAACCCTAGAGGTCGACCTTGGGTCTCTCCAGGTGCTTTCTGCCAGAGGCTCTGCGGTGGAGAGCACATTTCTCACACGTGATCCTGCCCGGACTGGCCCAAGGGCTACCCCACCACCAGTTTCCTCTTTGATCTCTTCAAAGGCTTGTTGCTCCTCGGGGGCTGCAGCTGAAATAGTTCTTCTTTTGGGTCACTTGACAGAGGGGATTTACAAGTTGACCCTAACCTGGAATATGCATTCTCCAGAGTCCCACACCGCCTCGGGATGCCTGGGTTTACTTCTGTTGACTGGAGCGCATCTGTTGGGATGTACACCCTGCCACCCAGAGATCCATCACCTTGGAGCATGATCCTGTGGAGCATTCCCGATTAGTTGTTTTACCTTACAAACAATAATCTAAATCAGGCTCACAACACGCACCGGTGTGAACAGTCTGATCATACAAGGATATGCAAGGAACTGAAAGGTCATTACAGTAAGGCCATGAAGACCTTTCCTGGAGGAGAGGAAGGGGTAGGTGCCATTCTTTCCTCTCTCCACAAAATGTGTCTTAGGAGAAGAGGGGGTAATTGCTGATTTTTCTCCATGAGATGGTTCTCATGGAACTCATGGAGTACTGGGACAGCAGCAACGTAGGACCTAAATACTAGATTAGGCTCAAAGCCAGTGCTTTTATGGTAGCTCTCCCAGGCAAAGCAAAGCAAAGTGATAGACAGCACAGCAAACAGCAAAAATTGAAAGCAGTCATTAACAATTCTTGGAGTTTATTGTACAGCAAAAAAGGGATCAAGTGCTGGAAGGTGTGAGGAAATGCGCGTGTGAGCTCCTGAAGTAAATACGCCAGCGTCATGATCCACAGCAGCCAACCCAAAAACTAAACAGGTATCACAGCTAGAAGTTCAATCTAGAACGCACCAATTGCATCTGGTATTATCTTGGACCCCTTGAGCCTCACGGTGGGTGCCAAAATGTTGTGGGTTAATCCTGGCTGAGCACCACTGGACCGCTTGCTCACTGCTTGAGTGAGAAGCAGAGAAAGCTGTGACACTGTTCAAGCACTGTTCAGCAGTAGCTAAAACATTAGGGTGTGATCAGCGCTGTTTTGGTCACGAATCAAAAACACAGCACCGTACAAGCTGCTATGATGAAAATGAACTCCATCCCAGCCAGACCCAGTACACTGGGAAGGAGGTAGTTTTGCCCACCCAAGCCATCTCCTCCTGCCATGTGGCTTGTGTGTTCCTGAAGCTCTTTGGGTGAAAACCAAAGTCAACGTTATCTTCTGTTTTGGTTGTTTCCCCATCTAGCTCTGCTCACACCCATAAATCCTCCCCTTGGTGCGAGGGCAGATGAGCAAACCTTCTGCTACAGTGAGAGGAGCAGCTGGTGGCAGTGGGGAGCTGTGCTGGGTTGGGGCACGGTGTCTCCCCAACCTCGCTGCCTTCCTTGGGGGAGGCTCAAGCACTCCCTTGGCAGTCTGCTCTGCTAAATGAGGTTGCCTCCTGCTCAGAGGCCTGATGCTGAGGCAGCGCAACACAAGCTTGGATTTCCAGTTGTGTGCCGGGTCTGAGTGTGGGTGAAATTAATCCTCTGCAAAGATGTTTCCCAAAAGATCTGCTGTGTTCTCTTATATTTTCCTCTGAGGGATTCAGTTGTATTTTAATATTCTCGTGGCTGAGAGGGTCATAGAGTCACAGAATGGTTAAAGTTGGAAGATNCATGAGAAACAGCCTCTGTCTCCTCTGTGCTAGCATCCCTCCAAAGGCTTCGCAGACGAGCCTGTTCCCTTTGAATCTTCTTTCCTCATGCAGGATCCACCCAGCCAAAACCAATAAAACATAAAACTGGAAAGAGAAAACAAAAAAAATAGGGACCTTTTGGGATTTTTGTCTTTTGCTGCCAGTTGGCCGCACAACTTGAAACTACTCAAATGCTTTTTTTTTTTAATTTATTGTATTTCCCCTCCTTCAAATCCATTCAAATGTGTTACTCTTTAACTTGCAGCAGGGATGTCTGTGAATAACTCTCAGACCCAGAGCGACAGCCCGGGGAATGCGGAGCTGGTCTCCACCTCAAGCACCAGATGGAGGAGCAGTCCTGCTAAACCCTTGGGGTTTTTTTTTGGGGGAACAAAAGCTTTCTATGACCTCCGTACAGACCCGGGGCAACACAGCTCCTGTGTGAGTTTGTGCCACAGGGTTTAAGTGGTGGCAGGCGGCGCTGGGGCCCTAAAATGGCCTTTGCCTGGGGAAGGAGGGTCTCTCTTAAAATCTCCAATGTGGCGAGTACAAAAGGCAGATGGCCAAAGGAGAGTGAGGTGACATGTGTGGAAGATAGTTGCTATACGGGTAGGCTGCGTAACCCCATGGAGTGTGTTTGGCGAGGTGTATTTGGCTGTGAGGGGAGGCAGCGCTGCCCCGTGCCAGGCATGGCGGGTTCCACAGCCCGTCCACGGCGCCGGCAGTCAGCGCCTCTCTGGAAACAGGTTTAAGGAAGGGCAAAACCACCAGAGAGGAGTGAGGGGGGATAAAAAATAGTGAGAAACAGAGCTTTGAACTCCAAGGTTAGTGAAGATGGTGGGGAGGAGGTGCTGGAGCAGAGGGATGTTCCCTGACAGGAGTGGCGGCCTGTGGAGGCCCCACGCAGGAGCAGGTTCTCCTGACAGGAATCATGGCCTCTGGAGGCCCCATGCAGGAGCAGGTTCTCCTGACAGGAATCATGGCCTCTGGAGGCCCCACGCAGGAGCAGGTTCTCCTGACAGGAATCATGGCCTCTGGAGGCCCCATGCAGGAGAAGGTTCTCCTGAGAGGAATCATGGCCTCTGGAGGCCCCACGCAGGAGCAGGTTCTCCTGAGAGGAATCATGGCCTCTGGAGGCCCCATGCACGGGAAAAGCATGAGGAGGAGGGAGCGGCGGAGAGGAACTGTTATGTCATGACCGTACCTCTCTGAATTCCCTATTCCTCTGTGCCCCTTCGGGGGGGAGGTAGAGCCATTGAGAGTGGAGGAGGGAATTTGAGCCATGGGAAAAAGGGGGTAGGTAGGGGTAGGGTGTTGTGTTAGTTTTGTCTTTGTTTCGCATAATCCAAATCAATTTTAATTGGCAATAAAATCAAAATTAGTCTTCCCCAAGTTGAGTCTGTTTTGCCTGTGACGGTAATTGGTGGGGGATCTCCATATCTTTATATCAGTCCATGAGCTTTTTCATCTTACTTTTTTCCCCCCGTCCTGTTTGGGGAGGGGGAGTGGTGGCACGGTGGGGGGGATGTCTGTCAGCTGGCCACGGTCAATCCACCGCAGTAGCAAACATTCATTTTTGCTACTCTAAGTACCATTGGTGCCAAAAATGCTTGGCACAACCCCTGTGTCGTGGCTGTAGTGAAAGCCAGATGACTGTTGTTCATAAAAAAGCAAGACAGTAGTTGTTTCTGTTGAGATTTTCGACCTCACTTGGCTGTGCTTTGGTTCCTTCATGTCTTTGCCGTCCGTGGAGGTCTCACGGGTTATCGCTTATTGAAGATAGATGTGGTGGCGAGGTAGAAACAGAGACTTATTTGACTGAATGCGAGGATGAGCCTTTCCTTGTCCATGAGGTGTCCAGGGAAATAGCTGCTGCATTAATAACTTTAGTTTTAATAGAAATAGTGAGTGTAATTTTTTTGTTTAATAGATATGGGGACTGTTCATAGAGCAGTAAAAGTAAAATGGATGAGAGCAGGAGCGAGCTTCATGCCTCTGTGTAAGAGCGCTGTGGTGCGACCGCCTGTCCCTCTGCTCGGGGAAAATGGAGAGTTTTTCCATTGTCAAACCGGTGTCTCTGGGCCTGTACTCTTGCTTCCTTCTTCCTCCTTGAGAGTAGGATTGGGAATTGAGGGAATATAACCCTGTTTAATGCCTGGCATTTAGTTCTGCGTGGTGCAAAGGTACACAGCAAATCCAGGGCCACCTTATGAAGCTGTAGCAGCGAGACAGGGCCAAGATACACCAGTGGAAGGGAAGCTTTAGGATCTGTATGAGCAGGAGTTCAAATGTATTCCCACAAAGGGTTTGGAGTGGTTTCCATTGCTGTTGCATATCAGGTACTTGTGGTTTTAATCCTGTTCGCTCAGGGTGGAACTCACTTGAGGGAAACACGTGTTTTGTGTAGTGTTGAGTGGTGGCCAAGCAGCTTTCGTTTAGCAGTCCAGTTCCAGCAAGGCATTCCCATGCTGATGCCATAGCTACAGCAGGAAAAACCTGGCTTGGGATATTCCGTGAGTTTTCTGATACTGTTGTATTTCAGAATTGCATTGGTTCCAGGAAAAGGCTCATCCTGACTTTTCTTTGAATGCCTGCCCGAAGAGACTGAACTTGTTGGGAGTGTGTTGCCGGTTGCTGGCAGATGGGGCTGGTGAAGATGACAGTGACATGCGCAGGGACGCTTTACTGTAATTTCCTCTTTTCCTCTCTGTCATGTACTCTGACGTATTTAGAGTCCTAGCAATTTGCAAAACGAAGACGTGATTTATGGTATTCTGCGTATACTTTGTGGTAACTTTATTAATGCAGGAAGTTTATTTGTGGTCACTAAATCTTCAGTTATTTAAATCAGATTTAAGTTGCTTTAAAATTTATATAGTTTGGGAGCAAAATTTCAGCCTCATTGAAATCAATGGCAAAACCACCACTGCCACTGGGATAAGATTTGACCTGTGATGCTTTAACAAATGTGTCTTCTAAAAAAACTTGCTGCTGCTAATTGCACTCCTGTGTTCTTTTTTCCTTTAGTCTTGTGAAGAAAACAATCTGAAGACAATGCATCTGTGACCCCTGATACCAGCTTGCCAGTCGGGGCAATGGAAGTTATAGAGGGCCGCCGGCATACTGGTCCCGTGATAGCTCCAAATGGATATGCAAACAGGATTTTCCAAGGAAACATGGAGGAAGGGAGTACTGATGTGTTGGAGGTCTGTGGTGCTGAGCACTGCACCTCCAGCGATGCAATCCCAAGTGAACGGGAGGAAGCACCCAGGTATAAGAAGACGACCAAGGGCAACCGGATCTGGAATTTTGTCAGACGAAGGAAAGGACTCTCTACGAATAAAGGAAGACCTCAGTCCATGATCCTACTGGGAGTTACCTCTGAGGTCTCAGAATTAAAAAAACCATCCTTCATGGACAGGGTAAGGCCCTTAAAAAAGGGAAGAACCTCCAGGATGCCTAAGAATGTGGATTTGAGAGCATCCAGAGTCCAGGTTGCTTGTGACCCTGAGGAGGACCATCATGCCAGCGGGCAAAGAGCTGTCTACAGGGTTAAGAAACTGGGTGACGGTCGGAGACCCTCCCGCCACTCGTATGCGGGGTACATTGATGATTTAGATTCTTCTTTTGAAGACATAGAGCTGAATATCAGCATTCCTGAAATTGATGCCAATGAAAGTAAATGTCTCAGGGATATTAGTGTCAGATTACACAGTGAAGATAACGATAGTAACTGCCATAGAATACCAGCTAGAAAGAGCGAGTCTTTGAATTTTGAAAACCTTAAGAGTCCTGCAATTACAGAAGGGGACAATCAAAAGAGGTGTACTGTGCTCCCACAGGAGAGCAGAAGAGGAAGAAGCTCTGATGTCTGGAGCTATCTGAAAGGAATTTCATTAACTAGCAAAGATAATTCAAAGCTTCCAGATCAAAGGGCTGAAACCAATTTCCAGAACTTAGAAAATATAACTGATCATTCTATTTCTTATTTTGACTTTGATACGAGATGTGAGGAGAATCTCAGCCAGCGGAAAAAATCAAACAGTGCAACCAAAGCCACTCACTTTGGGGGTGTTGTGAGGTTCTTCACCAGTATGGCTGAGGCAGCTCGGAGGCTGCGAGGCTCCTCAAGGGCATTTTCACCTGATGAGAAAAGGCCTCAGCGGAGTTTCCGAAGCTGGAAGCAGGATGTTACCTCCCACAAAGAGGGCTTGGTTATTGAGAACGAGAGTGCAAGGGCCTTCTGCACGGTGGGAGCGTGTCTGCAGTCCCCAGATTCAGGCACATGGGACAATCTGAGCTTTGAGAGTTTGGTGGGGAAGGAGGCGGTGCAGCCTTGCAAAACCACAGAAGTGTCGCAAGACATTGGTTCCTCTGCCCTGGGCAGCGAGAATGATAGATTTAATGAAACATCACTTTCCCCCTTTGGGCTAGAACCACCCATCTCCCACCTGCCAGAGCTCGCAGATGGCTCTTTCACTGAGCTAAATACTAAAGAACCCTCTGAGGATCTGATTGACTTTCCACAGACGACTCTGACTAAACAGATTCAGGATTTAGGCAGTACTCCAGAGAAGACAGAGGTCATGGGCAGAGACCTGCCATGTTCTGAAGGTCTTCCTGTGAATAATCTGGATACTGCGGACCTGGGCCATTCTTCAGCTGCAGATGGTGACTTTTCTGCAGTGACTGAGGCTCTGATCCACCTTCCACAGACATCGCTGACTAAACTTGATACTGAGGACGTGGCTTGTGCTCCAGTGGTTGCTGAAGACACGGATCTGTCTCCAGCAGTGGCTGAGGAGCTTTCAAAGACAGAACTGGATATGCAGGACTTAGGAAATCCTGAGCTGCCTTTGCAAGACTTGTCTGGAGGTGAGCTGGGGATTCAGGACACTGGCAGTACTCTGGAGGAGACAGAGGATGTGGGCAGGGACCTGTCACATTCTCAAGATCTTCCTGTGAATAATCTGGATACTGTGGACCTGGGCTGTTCTCCAGCTGCAGATGGTGATTTTTGTGCAGGGGCTGAGGCTGTGATCCACCTTCCGCAGATGACCCTGCCTAAACTTGATACTGAGGACGTGGCTTGTGCTCCAGTGGTTGCTGAAGACACGGATCTGTCTCCAGCAGTGGCTGAGGAGCTTTCAAAGACAGAACTGGATATGCAGGACTTAGGAAATCCTGAGCTGCCTTTGCAAGACTTGTCTGGAGGTGAGCTGGGGATTCAGGACTTGGGCAGTACTGTGGAGAAGACAGAGGATGTGGGCAGGGGCCTGCCACATTCTCGAGATCTTCCTGTCAATAATCTGGATACTGTGGATCTGGGCTGTTCTCCAGCTGCTGATGGTGACTTTTCTGCAGTGACTGAGCCTCTGATCCACCTTCCACAGACAACCGTGCCTAAAGAGATTCAAGACTCTGGCAGTACTCTGGAGAAGACACAGGTTGTGGGTAGGGACCTGCTGCGTACTCAAGATCTTCCTGTAAATAATCTGGATGGTGCAGACCTGGGCTGTTCTCCAGGTGCTGATATTGACTTTTCTGTAGTGACTTTTTTAAAATGTGCAACAGTTAAAGGACAGGTTTTAGAGCAGACTAGTTGCCGCATTAAAAAGCGCGGAACCACTTCATTTGTAGAACAAAACTCTGTGGAGGTAACGGACACAGGGGAACAGTTTAACTGTAACGATGAGTGCCGCCCGTTCCAAGTGCACGTCTCTAGGATTGTCTCCTCCGGACGGCTCAAAAACGGAAAGGTATGAGTAACTTTTACTATAATGTTTTCGATAAGACCATACTGTTATATATCTTATGAAGATGGTTTGCACTTGAAAGCGTTTTTATATATCCCTCATTGGGATTTTCAGTTAAGTAGGCTGTTGTATAAATGATGGCAGTAGACACAGCTTTTATATCAGTCCGAGAGGAGTTGGTTAACTTGGCATATCCCTGAGCTATTCGTGTAAACCTCCACACCCTCTCCTCCTACGACCCTTTGGCCATTTGTTTGTATCAGTGCCTCTAAAAGAGAGCTGTAGCGGAAGTTTACGTATTTCTGGACACTACCTTTAATTTTTTTCCTCTCTGCATTTAGTCCATTTGAAGTAGAAACTTGTAAGAAGAGGGCTTTCGACAAATTCAGAGTTTTGAAGTATGCCGTGGCCAAGTGGCACTCAGCAATTGCACTATGGCCCTTGTATTTTCTCACCTAAAAAAGTAGTAGAGGGGGTGGTAGTTGATTTTTAATAGGTGATGCTGGTTACAACACAACATCTAGAATACCAGTCAGTGTCCCGGCGCACAGTGCAAGAACAGGAAGATCTAAATGAGCTCTCTCCCTGCTCCAAACCTGTCAGAAGTTGGGTGGCCTCAATAGTTCGGTGCTGAGCCTGTAGCAGAAAGCCTTGCTAAAGTGCTGGGTGCATAATGTGGGCAAAATACCTTCCTAATGTGACTACACGCCAAGCGGGGGTCTGGTCGGAGGGTCAGAGCTGCCTTGCATCTGTCTCTACACAAAATGACATAGCCGTTTGGGATGTTAAATACTCAGCCCTAAGGAAAAGGTGGGCAGTTGCGGTGGCTCTAACGATGGCAGTGCATTCCTGTTTGTTATAAGCAAGACTTTCAAAGCCCTTAAAATTGTCAAAACGTTTAAATGGACGTTGCATTTTAGACTAGGTTCTGGGTATTACAAATCTGTATTGTCCAGCTTAACGCTAGGAAACCTCTGAAGTCCCAAGGAGAGGGGAGGCATACATGCAGAATGAGAAAAGGCCTCCCGAAGCCAACAGACTCCCCCGTTAACTCTCAGCCCATCGCCGCAGCACCTGAGCACGTATCTCTGTGTGTGGAGCAGAAATCAGTGAGCGGTAGCAGTCGTATCAGCTGTGCTGGCATGCCTCAGCCTCGTGTCTCACAGGAGAGGCAGTTTTGTGTCCTGCTCAGCCACTGAAGGGTCTACTGAGGCTCCTGTCGCTCCACACCAGTTGTGGAATTGGTACAGGTTTGTGGACAAACCACGGTAGGGCCCAATGTGAAGCCCAGCTGTTTTCCTTTGGGTCCCTGCTGATTAGCTGAGGCTGAAATGATGTCTTTTTTAAGGTGACAAGTAGGGAGATTGGGTCAATTAATGAAGAAACTTTCTCCTTTCCTTTTGGGCTTGGAGAGACCAGAGATGTTACAGAGGTGATGACATTGTTCCCTGTTGGAAAAGGGGTCACTGTAACTGCTGAGCCAAGAGGGGAAGTGTTTGAAAATTGGCAGCAGATTAGAAATACCAGGGGGAAAAAAATCTGAACTTCTGACTCCCAGCTAAAATGGGCAGTACCATTGTTAGTTATTCCTGGATTTGTTTTTCTGCTCCATTTTGTGTAACACAAAAAAATAAAGACAGCTTGCTGTGTGATTCCAGGCACTTACGAAGTGGGGTGAATAGCCGTTAGTCACTTCTTGTGGGCTCTGGAAGAAATGTTTTTAGGAGGAGGTTGAATGAGAAGGCTGTGGTTTGATATCCCTTCGCAGGGACCAAGCTGAAAGTATTCTGGGCAGAAGCGAGATAACAGAGGCCCGAAAGGATTGAGTGGAGCAGAGGAGAATATTGGCACTCTTTTTCCCAGAGCAGCCGCATCTCTGCTAGCTGAGGGCCATGGCTGCATGCCTCATCGCAGAGGGCAAAATCTGAGCGATTTCCCAGGTCAGCTGTGTGAACAGGAGATGCGGTAAGCTCCAGCTCAGCTGTCGCAGCTTACAAACATTACCAAGAAACTTAAATATGGTACTTGAGATAACCGGACAGGAAACCTCCCCCGAGTTCCCGTCGAGTGTGGCGATAGCAGTACGACCTCCGGACTGCCGTGGCGTCCGGCTTCGCGGAAGGCCGGCTGCCTCGCCAGGCAGCAGCGGGATGGAAGGGAAAGCGTCCAGCCCGCCCTCCTTTGTAAACACCTTCTGCATCTCAGAAATTCAGACTAGAGATTTAGAAACGCACCGTGATGTGGCGGCAACGTCAAACCCAGAGCACTCAGGAGTGAGGCTAAAGGAGGGATACTCTTAGATAGGAACGGACGCAGAGAGTCCGCCAGCAGCTCCAGTAACAAATATCCTGCGATACCCGAGGGATTTGCTTGCCTATCTGTCATCAGGGAGCGGCACTCGGAAACGTTTTACCAAAAATAAACACGCAAAAGGAGTAACTTCAGCCTGTGACAGTAGCAGCGAACTCCGGCCTTTTATTGTTTTAGGGCTAAATTGAGCTCCTTGCTGGCACCTGCTCCTGGGACAGTTGTTGGCCCTCCTGCCTCCACGTCAGGCTGCTCTGCGTTAATTGAAGGATTTGTAGATCAAGCGTGATGCTCAACCACAAGTAGGGAGAAGGTGCTGCCACGACTGGAGGGGGGCTTTGCTCGTTCAGCGCTCCGGCAGTTTTCAAGTGTGCTAGCAGTGTAGAGCAGAAATATCTCAAGTAAATATTCTTAAAAGAACCTATGTGTTATCCCACAAAACCCACAAAAGCGTCTGTCCTCGCTGAGGCTCCCTGCCCAGACTGGTTGGGAGGTGGTATAAGAGACTGAGGCTGGTGTAGCACAGAGGATGCTGAAGTGGGATTTAGGGGACCCGCGCATTGGTCCTAACAGTGCAGCAAATCTGTTCAGCTGTACCCTCCTGCAATTAATGCCCCCGTTTCTTGTTTTCTCAGTCTTGCCTTTTAAAATTTTAATGTCTTTGGGCAGGAGCTGAGTGATGTTATAGGCAGCTAACAGCTCGATAGGATTTAATCTTGATGCTGTAAAGAAAATAGCATTGCAGCAGCATTTAATAAGAGCAGCTGTAGAAAGGTAGAAAACCACTTACTTCTCAAACTATCCCCCTGCCTAGTCGCCTTCAGACCCCATCCCAAATTCTCATTTCTTTCAGGAACTTGTGAAACAGTGGAGATAAAAACACTTTTAAGAATTGAAAGAACAGTAAAAGTCAAAATAGATTGTCAATGGGAAATGAATTACTGCTTTCACCATTCACACTGCCGCAACTGGGGAATGAAAATGCCTTCCTTATTTTGGGAGATAGGTATGAGAAATGAACTGAAAGATGATATAGAGGTTTTACTAGATTTTGAACAGTTGCAAACTGTTAAAGTTTCCATTTCTGGTGTGCCCACTGAAGTGAATTATCCTCATCCCACCTGCAAAACCACCACAGCGTCCCAGCAGGGAGAGTGCTGCTGCAGGGAGTCAGGCATAGCCCCAGAAGTTCTATTTGACCCCTTCCAGTACCTTGAGCTGATGCTTAGCTGGAAGGAAGCTTTGATACCACAGAGACAGCTTTGTGGTTGCGGCTTTTCCGTTGGGGTTTCAAACCACCCGATGCGTACTTGGACAGGGTTTGGGGGGGATTTGATGCCTCTTTTGGGAATGACATAAGGAAAGGTTACAAAATATGCATCTGACTTCATGTTTCAGGCACCAGTTTAGAGTTTTTAGATCCCAGAACCTTGAGTCAGGCTTATTGCTGGCAGAGAGGTCCTCCCTGCTCATCTCGGGGGCGCACACAGCGACTGGGCACTGCAGAACATTTTGGCTTGTGTCACTCCTGCAGTGAAGGAGCAGAGGGTTTTCACTGCAGTCTTTCTATGCCCTCTGCTGGCTTATTTGTGAAATAAGAGTTTATTTTTATGGAAGACAAAACCTTGTCTTTTTCGTTAGGTTTTTGAATTTTATCTCCAGAAGGTTTACAGACTGCAGCTCGCCGCTGGCTGTCGGGGCTGCGCATAGGCACCAGTTGGTTTTGTGATGCCATTTTCTGGGGGAATTATGATTGCCAGAAGTGTGAAAATGAGATTTCTACAGGCTCGTCAACCTGGGAAAAAGTTGTCTGGCCCATGGGATGAGGTGCCAGGCGGACCCGGGATGCCCTGGGTTTCCCAGCCAGTCTGGTTTTGGAGCCCTGGAAGGGGCTGTCTGATCAAACTCCCTTCTCGGCATCACAGCACACGGTTGCAGGTGTTTCTCTCGAGCAGCCGTTGAGTTTGTTCCTCTGAGTCCCGTAGTTAGGAGCCAACCTGTCCCGGTGCCATCAAGGCGCTCCCTGTTGTGGAGTGTCCCACGCTGACGGCACAGGATCGGTGCTTTCACAGCATTAATAGGTTTTGTGATTTCCCTGCTATAGCTGCGCGCTGCCTTGCTCAGTGTGGGAAAATGAGACTCTCCCTGTGCGGTGGGTCTAACTGGAAGCGCAGGATTACTGATTTGCCTGAGTGTGCGCACGCCAGAGGATGCGTTTGCAGATTTGCGATCCGATAGCTGGGGCATATCTCAGATCCTCCCACAGGCTTGGAGTTTTCCTTTAGTGCAGCGGCTGCGAGTGCCTTTTCAGGAGAGGCAGATAGAGCAACTTTCTTTTTCTGCGTTTGATGAGAAATTGCAACAAGTTCTCACCGTGACCTTTAGCGTGAGATTGTTTTATTGTCTCTCTGCTACAGAACATTTTGGGAGCAGCTGCAGAAATGGGACTACTGAGTCGATTTGTCTTTTCCCTCCCCGCTCTGTTGAGTGACACTAACCAGGAAAAGGGTATTTCTGAGAGTTGATCTTCAGAGCTCTCTTCATCTCCTGGTTGTTGGCAGTAAACTGGGTTGTGTCTCAGCCGACTGTTGGTAGTTGTGCTTACAAAAGACTTCATAGTCCTTCCGAATTAAGAAGTAGTACTTTACTTTTTAAATCCAGCCGGTGCCAAAAGAGCACTATGCTCCTGTCTGTAGCGAGGTACGATTTAGTTGCAGAATGAAGATTCTGTGTATTTATGGCTTTTAATATGGTTGTGTCTGACAATCATGTTATTTTTAGAGGAGACAATACCTCTAAAGCCTATCTCCAAGCTGTTCAGATTTTCATATTTTTAATAACCATGAGGTGCTAGCAGAAACTTGAATTAAAGCTTATATTTAGTGCTATCTATAGTGGGGTAGGGTTTTTTTGGGAAACATATTTTTAGCATTGTCAGGGAAAGGCAGATTGAATTTGCAAAGCTGATAGGCTTTACATGGATATATAACCAGCCACTGAACACATGGATAACTCAGAATTCCACATGTTTTCTTAAAATACTTGTTGGGTCTTGCCTTCATCTAGTTCCCAGCCTGAAAATTGCAACAGGCCACCTCCTGCCATCCTTGGTGCCATCCCAGTAGTGGTACGAATGGGGACCTCTGGGCATTGGTGGCCTATATGCTAAAGGGACAATGTGTCCAAAACCTCTCTGGGTGGAAGGTTTTCTTCGGCTTTTACCTCCTCCCAGCTGTTATCCAGTCAAGAGAAGCATACTGGGTCACTGGACACGGTGCTGGTGTTGGGAGCAGGGAATGGGAGATCAAGCCTTGATTCATCCACAGACTGCCACTGTGCCTTTGGGGTAACTATAGCCTGTCCACTTTGTTCTTCATCTGCAAATAAAGATAACAGCACATCAGTGAAAACTAGGACTTCTAGAGTCTTCAGGACAGACACACTAAACCATACGAGGCACCCAGTTGTTAGCAGGGCCGTGGAAGTATGACAAATCTGTCTTTAATTGAGGCTAGAAGCCTCCTGGTGAGGAGCCCTCCTGGTTTCTTCTCCTGACCTTTATAAACTGATTTTTCTGCTGATTTCTTGACTCTAAGATTATACACAAGACTTCCACGGTGTCACATGTCACAGAGAGTAAAATGAAAAGTGGGAGTTTCAATTGTGATTTTTTTTTTCCAAAAAGAAAATTCTATTCTGCAAAACAGTGGCTGTACAAGTTGTCTCTTTCAGGGTCTTTTCCTCCTGAAAGAGAATAATAAAAGTTGGAGTCACCCAAAAGTGAGGGAAACCGCAACGTTTTTCTCCAGTTAGCTATAAATACTAATTCATTCTTTGGATTAATGTTACCAAACGTTAAGCTATAACTGGGGTATTTGACCACTATATGGGTGCTTCAATCAATTGCAAGTATCTTACTGTTTGAAGTAATATTTCATAGGCTGTTGACATGTCTTGTTAGCAGTTCTTAGCAGTCAGCTTCCAGAGAAACTACTGTGATAATTTCTGCTTTTCTCTGTAAATCTTTCAGGAAAAATAATTGTTCTAGTTTTGCTAAAAACGTACCTGGGCATTTTCAGAGAACGAGGTCCCAGTTTTCTTTTAAGTGCTGTGATTTGCCTCATCCCTGCATTTGGACCATCCGAAACCTGGCAAAAGGCTGTAACTTGTGTTCTCCCTGGAGATGAGGCACACTATAATAACTGCAAAAAAAGCCCATTTGTGGTGGTAGGTGCTGCATACATCAGAGAGAAAATGGTGTAGAGAGGTGTGTTGTTGGTGGGCCCCTGTAATGGATGTTCAGAGGAAAGTGCAGACTGACCCCGTTCGGTGCATCGTGCCCAGTTGGGGGTGTGTGTGCACTGGGTGCTTTGGGACCCTGTTCTGGTCCAAATGGTGATGCTGTAAAGAGCAAATATTACAAGTGCTGGGCAATGCGATTAGGAGCTAGTTTTTTAGCAACAGTAGCAGGAGTTTGGACCTGTTTTGAGCAGTGGGGAATATTACCTGTGTTTCATGGCCTACAATAAGCTAAAACCCAATATTTTGGGAAAAAGACCTAGAAAAATTCAAAAGGGTAACACAAAGGGCTGAAGCACGGTCTAAAGTTGATGGTCCTTGGTGGATTTGGCATGGAGCAAGGCCAGGCCATCTGCAAGCAGCTAGGTACATGAAGCGGGTGCAGATTGCAGTGAGAAAGTCTAAGGTGTGTTGTGCTGTCTTGAAAATGATATGTATCATTATATGTTCTGTGATTGCTTTGGCTGAGGTTTGACACATAGCGGTAAAATTCTTCTCTGACCCTTTTCTTGCCAGCCAATGTCTCATCCTTCTCAACCATCCCCGCAAGCACCACCCTTCAAAGTCCTTGTGGAGAGATGTCGCTCCGAACCCCTCTCCCAGAGCACCCCGATGGGGCTGGACCAGGTGGGAGGGCGCATGCAGCACTTGCTCAGAAGACGCGGTGAGTAGCTTTGCGGTGTTTTTCTCCCAGGTTTGTTTTTTTGGTCTCACCCATCCTGCAGAGCAAGCTAAGGGCGGTATGGGTTGAAAAGGCAGAAGCATGGCTCACATCTGTGCTTGTTACAGCCCTGGAGCCAGGTGAGGGAGCTCCAATAGCCACATGTTGAGGCGTTTCTTGCTAGCTAATAAGATGTTTTTGTATACGGTGTATTTATGAAATAGGGCTATTTTCTCTCTTTAATGTCTCTGAACACAGTCCCTATAATTTGGTTACAAGAAGATGAACAGATAGGCACAGAAGGTGTAAAAGCTGTTCAGTGACTTCTGTGTGAGTTTTCATTTGGTAGTTTTGTCTTGGCTTTCTGTCCTCTTACCAGCCTTTGTTGTGAGTACTTGCCATTTGGAGGTGGCAAGTGGTGACGAGATCACAACTCAAGTCTGAAGTTGTTTGGAAACACAGGAAGAAGTGANGAAGACGCGGTGAGTAGCTTTGCGGTGTTTTTCTCCCAGGTTTGTTTTTTTGGTCTCACCCATCCTGCAGAGCAAGCTAAGGGCGGTATGGGTTGAAAAGGCAGAAGCGTGGCTCGCATCCGTGCTTGTTACAGCCCTGGAGCCAGGTGAGGGAGCTCCAATAGCCACATGTTGAGGCGTTTCTTGCTAGCTAATAAGATCTTTCTGTATACAATGTATTTATGAAATAAGGCTATTTTCTCTCTTTAACGTCTCTGAACACACTCCCTATAATTTGGTTACAAGAAGATGGATAGGCACAGAAGGTGTAAAAGCTGTTCAGTGACTTCTGTGTGAGTTTTCATTTGGTAGTTTTGTCTTGGCTTTCTGTCCTCTTACCAGCCTTTGTTGTGAGTACTTGCCATTTGGAGGTGGCAAGTGGTGACGAGATCACAACTCAAGTCTGAAGTTGTTTGGAAACACAGGAAGAAGTGAGGTGTTTTTTCTCCTGTGCTCGGGTACTCTTCCTGATCAAGAGGAGAATCTAATGAGCCAAAGACTGCAACGAGCTATCCTCTGCAGCATTTGATTCCTGTCCCTAAAGGGGGTCTACAGGAGAGCTGGGGAAAGACTTTTTACAAGGGCATGTAGTGACAGGATGAGGGGGAATGGCTTCAAACCGGAACAGGGGAGATTTAGATGAGATATTAGGAAGAAATTCCTGACTGTGAGGGCGGTGAGCCCCTGGCGCAGGTTGCCCCGAGAAGCTGTGGCTGCCCCATCCCTGGAGGTGTTCAAGGCCAGGTTGGATGGGGCTTGGAGCAACCTGGGCTGGTGGGAGATGTCCCTGCCCATGGCAGGGGGGTGGAACTGGATGGTCTTCAGGGTCCCTTCCAACCTAAACCATTCTGTGATTCTGTGATTAATGAAACTCTGATTTGTCCTGCTCAAAACGACACCAGAGAAAGCACTACAGAATGTATTTGCTGGAAGGGTCTTGTGTTGGCAGGTAAATAGGCTGATGGTTGAATAGCTGACATCATCTTTTGAACCTCTAATTAAAAAGATTGATAATTAGAGTAAGGAAATTATTTCCTGAAGGGATACTGCTAACACCAAGAATCCTGTGATTTAGCAACGGGCAAGTACGGGAGCGCTGCCAGACTGTGCTGGCATTGCTCAGCCGCACACGGGGGATCCGAGCAGTTAATGGATGGTGGCAGCACATCGGGGTTAAAGAAGGACTGGGAAGGAAAAGGCGAAGCGGCTGCCTCTTTAATTGATGGCTCTTCTGTCGGGGTGCACCCCTTTCTAGCACACGGGGAATAACACGCGCAGCTCTCAAAATGTGAGCATTACTGTGTTTGCACGTTGCTCCCGAGTTGCTACTATGTCGGCACGTTGCCTCTGGAGCCTGGTAGCAGCCTCTTGCTATAATCGGCACTCGCACTGCAGCTTGATTTTCTGCGAGTCTAGAAAGTGAAACGCGTGTTGCTAAAAATAACGGCAGGCTGCCTGCGTCAGCATCGCCTTTAGGAAATAGGTCTCAGTGCAATCTCTCTCCCAGCAACGCTGGAAGAAAATCAGGATTGCTGCCCACCCAGCCGTGCCAGGGCTGCAGCGGGGTCCCAGCGCTGCCGCACTCTGTGCCGCTCTCCTGGGCAGAGCGAAGTCCCCACCTCTTTGATTTGGGGACAGGGAGCATGTAGTGCCCGTGTGTGTTTTGTCCCTGTAAGGTAAAGGTGACCTGAACCCCAGGAGCAGGGGGGTGGATCTCCGCTCTCCCAAAGCTTGGAACCATTTACCCTTTGTTACCTGGTTTCAAACCCCTCAGGACTGACACAGGCTGAAACCTCTGCCCGGGTTAGAGGTGCATCAGGTAGAAGTAAATTAGCGTTTTCCATCTTCCAGGGGAGAATTCCAGAATTTGGCTGTTTTCTGTAGACGCCTTTCTCCATGAAGGGCTTGACGAGCCTCCAGGGGATGGGAACACCCGTGGGTGTGTGTATGCATACACAGGCACATATAAGCGCGCTGCCCGGACCGCGTGCACCTCCTGACGGGAGCCTGTGCTGGCAGCTGCTGTGGGGACATACATGAGCAGTGGTCACCTCTGTTCCCTTCCTCCCAGCGGCTGTCACTCCAGGCTAGGGGACGTAGAGAGTCTGATGGAGGAAGGGATTAAAATCTAACCTTGCCAAATGTGGGAAGGAGAAACCCCGGTCTCGCACAGAATGGCAGCTTCGCCCCAAAACCAGAGGGATAGGATGGGGAGCTGAAAATTTGAGTTGATTAGAAAAGCAGAGCTTAATTTTGAAAGGTGAGTTGCCAGCCCTCCTCCACCATTTGCCTCTTCTTTACAAGCTGTTTTGTGCTTGGGCACGTACCATCTGTGAGGCCGGGCTGAGATTTGGTGTAAATGGTATAGCTCGCTTAAAGCTAGATCAGGACTGCATCTGCGAGGGGTCGGCCTGAAGCGCTGGGGGTGAGAAGTAGCCCAGTTTCTTTGAAAAACAGCTTTTGTAGACTTTTGCATTTCTGTTTTCTGCATAAATTCGAGGAGCTGTTTCTTTTTCAGGGTGTTGATTGCATCCTATGGACCCCAGCTGGGGTAAAGCTGGGATTTCTGCAGGTCCAAACCGCAGAGGTGCTGTTGGCAGTTATGACCCAAGGAGCTATTGCACTTTTAATGTCGGTGCCCGCAGATGAAGCTCTTGTGCTGCCTGGTCCTCCTGGGAGAGCAGCCTGGCTTCACACCCAGCTTCTCTTACCCCACCTGCTTACCCCCCCTCTGGATTTGGCTCTCGGCTCTTTGTTTTTGCGTTTTTGTAGTACCCAAGCTGCACTATTTTTCTTGTATCCCAAGAGCACCGAATAAAGCACCTAAATATACTCTCTGCTCTCTTTTTCTAAAGAAGAGGTTGAATGAGTCTCTTGCAAACAATTTTGTTTCTTTCATTTAAAAGAACAGCCTCCGCCCCCAGCCTGAGCTAAAGCACGGCATTTATCTTTTGTCATTCCTTTTTTTTTTTTTCCTGTGGATTTTATCCTGGCAGCTGAGAACGAACAGGCTTCAAAGACTCTGAAGGTGCGCGGGAACTGCAGGAACGGTGGACGTCGATGGAACCTCTTCAAGCCTGGAGCTGAGAAGCTGCAAATCAGTAGGGTAAGGTGGTGTTTGAACTATGCCTCTGCCTGCTTCGGGGGTAGTATTTGCCTGCCGCATGTTTAGCCTCGCAAACTAACAGTGTGCTTTACTAACAGCTTCCAGAATCTGTGGTTTCTTCAGCCAGTTGGGGATTTTTTGGTTATTAGAGTTATTTTGTAGCAATAAAAGAGTAAGTGCATTATCCTTCCCTCCTGCATTAGTTTCCCTTCCGTGTATGTCAGAGGCTTTATGGTCTAACAGAGGCATCGGGCCTCCCATTTCTTTGGCAGAGTGGTCCTTGCAGGTGGAGGGAACCGTGACGTTTCACATCACCTATAGATTTGCTCTGCGGTTTTCATGATTGATTTTTTTTTTTCCCCTTTATCCCCATGTCTCCTTTGGGTTTGGTACTGCTACCAGCACCATCTTGGTGACAAATTCATGTCACTGCTTCTTTCCCAAAGTGTTTTGCAAACATAGGCGCAATCCACTTTGGTCTTTTTTTTGTGAATGACGCTTCTAGCAAGAGAAGTAAAAGCTCTTGTGGGCCTGGGGATGTCCATGTCTTTCTCTGGGAAAAAATTCACAAAAGATGGCAAAAATGATACTGTTTGTCTGATATGTTTCCTTGCTTGGGTGGAGGGTTGTTTTTCATCTATGCTGTGTTGTGCATTTGAAGTTTAGAGACCTTGGTTATGCCATGGTCTTGTTTCAGATTTGTATTATTTGTGAATCTGGTTTCACTGGTACCCAACATATAAGACTCTGGGTTGTCCAAAAAACAATAGATTTGCTAGCTGGCAACTAACGTGATACAAGGAGAGTTTTCTAGTGAATAGGGCAGAAGAAATTTAGCCCTTGTTGTTCCTCTAGAGCAGACAAACAAAGGATGATCTGAGAGCCAGGAATTTCCCTGCTGGAATCAAGAGGGGGACCTGACCTTCTGCAGTTGTGTGTCTGTGGCTCTTTCCCTCCCCGTTACTGTCCTTTCTTACCAGTCCTTTGTTGTATTCATTTTCCCTTTGATATCTGATGAACTGCCTTCCTGAAATGTCGTTTCCAGGGAGGACCTGGCCTGTGTGTCTGTTTTTCCATTGTAGAAGCAGTACATTGGCAGGAGGGGAGGCTGACTTCTCCAGCCTGCTGGCATTGGGTGTTGGCTTCCAGGGAACACGTGCGGGGACGGACCACTGGTAGTTCAGTCACTTGTGACTTTCTGGAATGCCATCTTGCATCACTTCTCTTTTCTTTCCTGATTTTTTGTGGGCTGAGATACAAGTCAGAAGATAGATAGACAAGGAGTTCAGCCCTTCCTTTTCTCTCCCTCCTCTTTGGGTTCCACCTTGCTTCCCAGACATAAACTACTTCTTTCAACTCAGGGAGGCTGTTCTGCTTATAGGCGTGCTGAACATCTACGCTCCTGGAAGATAAAATGATCCAAATCCAATAGAGCTGTTTGTCCCCGAGGCCAGAATAAAGGCAGGCACCAGCCGAGTTGCTGTTACAGCAGTGGAGTATCCTGTTGTACAGTACAGTTCCTACCTTGGAATATCATCAGGTGTGTTATTCACATCAACCATTTCCACGGTCAGGATCTGGTGCTGACCAGTGCCATGGAGATGTTTGGTCTACCTTAATTCATCAAATACTTTCTTAATGTCTTAAGAGGAGCCATATGTTTTGCAGCCTTTATAGCTGTCCTTCAGGCCCTGCTTGGAATCCGTGGTGCTATTCTGTTTTGAGGCAGTATTGCTACTGAATGCATGAGAAACGAGATGATGTGTGTCCTGAGTCATCTCAGTAAAACCAGCCCTGTGTCTGATTGCAAATAGAGCCTGACCTTAGAGCACCCTTACAAAGGCGGTGGAAAATTGAAGCTTCAGTAAACCAAAACCACCAAAACCAAACATTCAGCAAAACCAAAGAAGTTTGGGAAAGGTTAGTTAGGAAAGTTTGCTTCCCCAGTGTTGATATCTAGGAAGGATGTGGAACTGGAAAGGGAAATGAGCTTCTCATGAGCAGAGAGACCTGAGTGTGATGTTCGGCTCAGACATAGGCGTGCCAAAGACCTGGGCATCACTGGGACACAGAATTGGTTTTGGGTGCTGATCAAGATGCCCTCGGAGACTTGTTCAGCCCTGCCATTAGGCAGCTTTGTTGCTCAGCCTGAATTATGGCAAACAGGCAGGTGTGAAACCTGTGCTGGGCTTTATAAATCAGAGGTAGTGTGTTAAGTGCTGCAAGAACAGGATATAGAAATGTGGCTCACAATAGCAGCGCTGGAAAATTCATCTGTCGCCTCTGCCCCAAGCTGACTGAAGATCTGTGGGTCTGTAAATCACCTCTTTGCCAGTAAAAAATTTCTTCTTTGGCAAGATTTATAATTTTGAGGTAAGATTTGTGGGCTTGGGTATCTCTTGTCAGGTGAATCCATTGGCAGCTGATGACCAGGCAGGTGGCAGAGCAAGCACAGAAAGGAGTGATTTATACTTCCAAACCAGAGGCCAGGCTGCTGCAGAAGCTATGCCCGATTTCCATCTTGAATGGGAATGCGNGGGGTGGGGGAGAGGGGTAGAGTTGTATGTGTGATTTAGAAATGGCATCTCTTAACTACCTGCTAACCCAGCAGTCTGGGCTGAGAGGCTGATCCTAAGCACAAGAGGAATCCCCCTTGTCAAGGCCACTGTCACTGTTGTTTGTCACATTTGATAAGAGTGTCCATCGTTTTGCAGTCGGCTGCATCTTAATGCGTCTGTCCAGAGAGCGGGGATGGCAAAATGCAGTTGCAGAAGCTCGTGGTGGTAGCAGGAGAGAAGGGCAAGTGTCTCATCCTGTGCTCCATCTCATCTTCATGCACAAACCTGTGGTTTTTCTTACTGCTCGTGGCTCTCTTCTCCGATCAGTCGTGCCCAAGCTGTCCTGACAAGTGAGCGTCTGCAAGTCTGGGCACAAGCTTTAGAGATTTTCGATGGAGTAGGTAAGGGTTATCGTTCCCACTTCGTAGGTGGGAATCAGAAAACTGAAGCACTAGAGGGTGGTACGTGTCGAGCCATGCAATGATTTCTTTTATTTCTCTCCTAATTTCAAGAAGTAGGAAAAAAGTAAATGGAGTCAAACTGAGTGGACTTTTAAAAGCTTTCAGTATTTTTTTTAATTTTTTTTTTTTATTTTCAGAAGTACACTTCTCGGCCTGGAGAAAAGTCTGAATCGAAACAGTTTACGTGCAAAGCATTTTGGTTTCGCACTTAGGTCACTGAGAGCCTTTGCTTTTATGGGAGCGGTTGATCTTGATTGTGCCAAACTTGCACAGGACCTCAAGGTGCCCAAGACTGCAGGCTTTGCTGCAGCAGGCAGCTGAAATGCCAAAGAGTAACCCGAAAGACCGCCCTAGCTCTGACGGGGCCCTTCACATCTATCATGCCTCTGCGATTTACCCTCGGGCAGGTCCTTGGCTGATCCCTGGGGACACTGGGCAAGGGGAGAAACGAGTTACTTTCTCGAGCCCCAGAGCAATTCTGGGCGATGTTTTATGGTCGGGATGGCAGAAGCAGATGATGACAGTCCCATCCTGGACTGCCTTGATTCTGACCCAAATCACTGGGGATGTACTCCAGAAGGAGGTTGAGCCCATCCTAAAATCGGAACCGTCCTCTCAGTGTGTGGAGGGATGTGTGTGTTAGTTCTCTCTATCTTACCTGTGACTGGAGATTTAATTTTTAGCCTTTAACTTAGCAAAGATGACTGCGAACGTTCCTGTTCTCTGGTCCTTTCCCCCCTTCCTGTCCTGCGTGCTCTTGTGCAAGGGACTAAAGCCCAAATTTATACGCTGGAGGAAGCCACCGTCTAATTAGTTAGAATGGAAACTTTGCATAAGATGTCTTTGACATCCCCCATGCGAACAGTGGGCACGCCTGCTGTGCAAACGTGTTGAATATTCACACCAAAATCCCCCCCCCCAGCCTGTCCTTTCTCCTCGCTAAGCCGTGAGCTCTTTTCAGAGCCTGGTGGGGGGTTGCCGTTGCGATGACGGTGGATGTGCGAGTCCACAGCTCCCCAGAGCTAATTCCCCACCGGCGTGTTTGTGAGGAATAGGAAATTTAAAGGACGTGCAGCCTCCAGGAGAACAGAGCGAAGGGAAAGTTGATTTGGGTTCTCTCTCGCTCGCCCTGTGCTGCAATGAATAGGGAATGCTGCTTGATATTCAGTACCAGCTCTCCTGCTTTCTATTTTTATCTTCTAGCGTAATGCTGAGTGAGCGTTTTGTTTAGTGGGGTTATTTATTTATTTATTTATTTTTTTCCCTATTTGAAATGTGTCCTGCACCATGTTTCTCTTGCCTTGCTGCTTAGGGGAGGAAGGGGGTGTGGCGGGGACCGGGGACTGCTGCATTCTGATACGTGAGCTGTATGTAATCCTCGTCATTTTTGAGTCCTTCTGTCCATGGGAATAGGCTGATAGAAAAGCAGAGTCCCGTGGCTTTCCTGGTGCTAATTAGTTTAAATATCAGTGCGCTGGTTACCAGAGGTTTATGTGCACGTATGGAGGGCTGCCAGGAAAATACATCCTCTTTCAATCTCTTTTCTCTCATTTTACACATTCAGTACTTCTGCTGGCAGGGGATGTCTGATCGGAATATTTTCGGGGGGTTTGTTTTCTCTCTTGATAAACCTGTTACGCTGCTCTACTTAGCAGTGCTCTGAAATCTTTATATAGTTTTTTCCATTGCTTTCCTCCGTGAAGCCACTCTGAGGCATTTAGAAGTGTTTTTTGCGAGTTCTGCAAAACTCTGTGCAGTATTGTTAAAAAAATAAATAAAAATTGGCTTGCTCGTTCAAGGAGGAAACCGGCAATTCAGCGCAGGCTGACAGATCCTGATGCCCCTCTCTCAGAGCCTCGTAACCCTCTAATGCTGTTATATGGTCCCCATCTGTCTGTGTGAAGAGTGCTCTGAATTAGTGGGGTTTGCAGCAGTGGGCAGCCTTTTAAGCGCATAGGGTCTGATGTGTCTAATCCGATTTCGTTTATGAACTGGTCAGAGCACAGAGAACACTGAATGAATGCGTATAGTCTCCGGTGAACTGTAGGTCATCCCTAAACCCCTTTGCATCCGTTTCGCGTGAATGGACAGAGCTTTGAACTTGCTCCCCAGTGACTGTGCTGAATATTAGTGCAAAATACAGTCCAGAAGTGAGCAGTACTTGCAAACTTACCATGCTCTGGTTATTTTGTCTTGCTTAGAAATAACATTTAAGAGGGCTGTGGTTTTGTACAGAGCAGTGCTGGGGGCACATAAGCCTTGATTCCTTTGGTGGTAGACCAACGGTGCCATGGCACGGGTGTTTCTCCCACCACACCTGGGGACAGACAGCGCTTCAGTCAGCATCAATGTTTACAGGAAGGAGAAGCTTGAAAGGATGAAATGGTGAACTTTTGAGTTGTGGGTTTCTGTTCTGGGTGGCACAAGAGAGAGATTTGAAGTTCCAGACTTAGAAGAGGTTCTCAGCTGTTTAGAGGTTACATGTAAGCCTATATTAAGAATCTCAGCTTCTCATTCGTGATGGTCTTTATGGTGCAATTGGACCCTGGGGTGTTTTCTGTGCAATTGAGGTGGTAGGTACTGCATCCTACATAGTATTAAATGCGTGTATAACGGTGACTGTACATAATCACCTCTTCTATGGTTCAAATTAAGCTCTCTATCCTCATCTTAAATATCAGCGTGGAATGGATCCTTTTCCCTATCGCTCAGTAGTTCCACCTTGATTGCTCTGCTTCGACTCATTACTCAGCTCTGTCACTCTGTTTCACTCTGGGATATGGTTTATACAAAAGAAGCTTTAATGTAAACTCAATTTGTGTTGCATTGCTAAAACCTTAATGACATTTTGCTTGGCAGCAGCATATACTCTGTGTGGTTTGCCCTTCCCCTGTGCACTATGTTCTCAATAAACTAAAGTCCGTGGTAGGTGTAGCATGAAAAATCTCTGAATAAATATTGGAACAAATGCTTTTGTAGTGCTTCCTAAGCTCTGGCCGCATTTGTGATTCAAGGCCACTGCAGTGTCACCAGTATTTAGCTGAAAAGGAGCTAAATTTGGGAGGGAAAGGCAAAAGCACAGGTCATAGCTTCACAATCTCTTCTGTAGCTGCTGAGATGGGATTCTGAGACGCATCTGCCATACAAAAGTGCTGCTGAAGCCACTGGTCACTGGCTAGGTGAATACATCCAGAAACTCATCAAGGGATGAAGGGGAAGCGGTTACCATGTGTGTGGCTCCCTGTGCTCTCAGAGATGAGGTCCGAAGCGCTTCACTGCATCATCAGGCTGACATGGCCAAGGGCAATTCCCCTTCGGCTCCTGTGATGGAGAGCTGCAGTGTGGAGGTGGGAGGGCTGTCCTTCTACTCCTGTGGTGTTGTGAGCTGTGCGCAATACCGCGCTGTGTCCACAGCTCTTGATTTGTTCCCGTGGATGCCCTGGAAGGGAGATCTGGGACCATGCCCTCTGCGCCTTTCCCCTACCTGTTCTAATCTGATGATACTCGGGTAATGTGGAGGGGACACGTTCATAAAAAACCAAATGCGGTGCACCTAACCACACCGCTGCGATGCTTTGACTGGCACGGGAAAATCTGGCGCTTTCAGGGAAGGTGCGGTTGCTTTGGCTGGATTTTGCTCTGTGTTTTGAAATCAAGCAGCTGAAGTAGGGTTTGGGTACCAAGCTGCCACTACCTCGTACCACAGGTAGGAATAAAGGGTCTAATTTTGTCTCTGATTTTGTCCTGCGGAATTATAGTGGTTTTCATACCTGAATTAAACTTAGGTCATTAACCCGGCACCGTGCTTGTACTTGGACAATGAGGAGTATGAAATGAACAGGATGAGAAGCTGCAAAGGGAACTTGGGTATTATATTAGTGAAATCACATGGCCTGCAGTGAGCTCCTTGATGAATCAGGGAGAACTTCATCTCTGAACGGACTGCACAGAATATAGAGAATAATTCCCCTAATAAATCTCTTTCAGTCGCTAATATCTAGGGAAATATTTTATCCTGTTGTCCAAAATCCTGGAGAGATCAGTCTTATCTGAACAAGAGTAGACATTTCATGTTAGCTCTGTCTGGTTTGATAGGGTCAGTAGTTGCACTGCTGTGCAACTGGAAAAAAAGACGGAATAATAGCGTCGTTGCGGTATCACTGTTACAAGTATTAAATACCATTTGCCATCACAATACCAAGACAGACTGCATTGCAGCATCCTTTGAAGAGTAGAGAAGGCTGCAGAGCCTGGAGAGAAACCACCCCCTTGTCAGGGACGCAGCACAGAGCCTGTGGCCGTTGGGGACCACCTTCAGAGCAGTCTTTGGCCGCTGGCCTTGAACCACGCTCACCTTCAGCAGTGGATTTAACTTGTGCTGAATGTGGAGAGCTTCTTGGGCACTGGTCGATTCCCAGGCCAAGATACTTTTTCCTGCAAATCTACATGCTAAAAAGTGTTGTCTTTTGCAGTTCTGCTTGTCTGCTCCCGCTTTGCGTGGTGGTGTCAACTGTAGGGTTTCTCCCCAGTGATGTGATATGTGATTTGGTAAGTGAGAGAAAGGAAAGCAGAATAATTGCTGCCAGGCAGAAAAGGCCTGTTGTAAACCACAGCTGGAGTGGGATGCCCAAGAAGCAGATTCCTCCAAGAGAGATGAGTCAGTACTAAATGATTCCCCTTTACAGTCCTCCTCATACAAGAACTTAGATATCTAAAAGCAGAAATAACTCCACCACTGCCCTTTGTATGACAGGTGCTCCTTAGCTCTCTGTTTCTTAACACTCTTCCAAATTTTTAGGTGAGTTTAGCCTTGCATGGAGGAACATGCAGGTCCCACTACAGCCAGGCAACGATTTGTGACTGTCTTTTAAAGGGGACTTGCTGTGCTGCAGGGGTACTTGGTGTCTCTGAGGTATTTAGATGTAGAAGTGGATATGTCAAATCAGTGCCGGCATAATGCTGGGGAAGGGACTGAGCTGGATAGTGAACAGCATGTTTATGGTTAAGAATCAGGTAAAGAATCAAGGGGAAGGCCAACATGGCAGATATCATGCTGGGAGTCCGTTACAGGCCACCCGACCAGGATGAAGAGTCAGTTGAAATATTCTATAAGCAGCTGGGAGAAATCTCACAATCACTAGCCCTTCTTCTTGTGCGGGACTTCAGCTTACCAGATGTCTGCTGGTAATATGATACAGCGGAGAGGAAACAGTCAAGGAGGTTCCTGGAGTGTGTTGAGGATAACTTCCTGACGCAGCTGGTGAGGGAGCCAACTAGGGAAGGTGTCCTGCTGGACCTGTTGTTTGTGAACAGAGAAGGACTTGTGGGTGATATGACGGTTGGATGCTGTCTTGGGCATAGCGACCACAAAATGACAGAGTTTTCGATTCTTGGAGAAGTAAGGAGTGGGGTCAGCAGAACCTTGGACTCCCTGAGGGCAGACTTTGGCCTGTTTAAGAGACTGGTTGACAGAGTCCCTTGGGAGGCGGTCCTCACTAAGTTTGCAGAGGACACCAAGTGGGGCAGGAGTGTTGACCTGCTGGAGGGTAGGAGGGCTCTGCAGAGGGATCTGGACAGGCTGGATCGATGGGCTGAGGCCAATGGTGTGAGGTTCACCAAGGCCAAGTGCTGGGTCCTGCAGTTGGGTCACACCAACCTCATCCAATGCTACAGGCTTGGGGCAGAGTGGCTGAAAAGCTGTCTGGTGGAAAAGGACCTGGGAGTGTTGGTTGACAGCCAGTTGAATGTGAGCCAGCAGTGTGCCCAGGTGGCCAAGGCGACCAACAGCATCCTGGCTTGCATCAGAAATGGTGTGGCCAGCAGGACTGGGGCAGTGATCGTATCCCTGTACCCGGTGCTGGTGAAGCCCCACCTTGAATACTGTGTTCAGTTTTGGGCCCCTCACAACCAGAAAGTCATTGAGGTGCTGGAGCATGTCCAGAGAAGGGCAACGGAGCTGGTGAGGGGCCTGGATCACATGTCTGATGAGGAGCGGCTGAGGGACCTCGGGGTGTTCAGCCTGGAGAAAAGGAGGTTGAGGGGAGACCTTCTCGCTCTCTACAGCTCCCTGAAAGGAGGGGGTAGTGAGGGGGGGTCGGTCTCTTTGCCCACATAGCAGGCAATAGGACAAGAGGAAATGGCCTCAAGTTGTGCCAGGGGAGGTTTAGGATGGATATTAGGAGAAATTTCTTCCCCGAAAGGATTATCAAGCATAGGGACAGGCTGCCTAAGGAAGTGGTGGAGTCCCCATCCCTGGAGGTATCAAAGGATGTATAGCTGTGGTGCTGAGGGACATGGTTTAGTGGTGGGTTTGGCAGTGCTGGGTTAACGGTTGGACTCGGTGATCTTAAAGGTGTTTTCCAACCTAAATGGTTCTATGATTCTATGTTGCTAAGCAGTGACAGGGCGACGGGGCTGCCTTTGTTGCAGTTGTCTTCCAGGCGCTGAAATGGGCTGCAATCAGGTGAAACCCTCTAGAAACCAGGAAAACAAAGAGAAAAAGGTAATGTAAAGCTTTTTAAGGCTTCACCACTGCAGTGATGCACTCAGGTGTCTGTGTTCCTGGAATCGCACGGGGCAATGCTGACAGAAGCTCTCTTGTGGGATTGCCTTTGCCTTGTGAGTGTTGACTCCCAGATGTTGAGCTGTGTGGGCCACCGCTGGCTTGAGCACCTCTGGGAGATTTCCACTGTCTTTGCGGTAAGACAAGACCTGGGCTCTGCACCGGGAGGCTTTCAGCTCCGCAGCAACTCCACGAAATGGTTAAGCAGCTAATGCAGTCTTTTGCAAAGGGCTATGTTATTTTGTCTCCGAGCCTGCCGAACGGTGTGCTGTCAGGTGTTTTCCCTGGAATTGCGCTGCGTGGTGCTTGCCATGTCATTCCCCTGCTGAAACAGAGCACAGCACGATCGGCCAAGCCAACGCCGTGAGCGAAGCTCCCAGGATGTGATGTTTCAGTGCAGGGTAAGAAAGATGTTTCTAGACTCTCCTCCCATCTCTGGCAGCTCAGTGATTTGCGCAGGTGAGAAATTTCTTCCTAGAGATGAGGAGGGAGAGCTTTTCCCCACCACAGCCTCTGTCCCTTCTCTTTGCTGCGGCCAGGGTTTGTAAGGGATTGAGGTGCTCGTGGTCTTGTGTTACTCCTTTATTTGGGTGACTTCACTGGAGCCAATGAATATGTAAAGTGAAACGCCTCAAGCGCCTTTAACGTTGGGTGCGAGGGTGGATAAGGGTGATGGATGAGGGAGGCAGATAGCGAAGGGAGATGTCTCAAGCATAAAGTGAGCAATAATCCTGCCCAAATGTGAAGTTCTTGCTCGGGCAACACCATCCTGGGAGGCAAAGCTTTGGCTGGGAGGGAAGTAAGAACCTGAAGCCCAGAGGTTGCCCAGAGAGGTTGTTGAGGCCCCATCCCTGGAGGTGTTCAAGGCCAGGCTGGACGTGGCCTTGGGCAGCCTGGTGTGGTGGGAGGTGTCCCTGCCTATGGCAGGGGGGTTGGAACTCGATGATCTTCAAGGTCCTTTCCAACCTAAACCATTCTAGGATTCTATGAAGCACTGGTACTTTCAAAACAAAGATATGCTAAAGCAAAAATGGTCAATTCTCCTGGCTCAGTCAGCTGCAAAGATTAGGAAAATGTTCAGTCCCACCTCTACAGCATTCTGCAGTGACAAAGTTGTTCTAGAAATGGATTTTGTCCGTCTTTTACCAGTGTTTGGGGACTGGACAAGAAGAACCAGTGGTTGGATCTTTTTGTACACGTGATTTATTTCCCTGCATTCTTTATTAGGGCCATCTCTTTGTCTTCTAAGATATCTCACTTTTATTTTTAACACTGGACAAATATCAAGTATTCCTCAAGAGAGATCTGTGATTACAGCTCAGTTTTGACAGTTGAGAACAGTCCAACCGACGTACGCGCTTCAGCTGAAATGCTGCTATTTTGAGCTCTGCTTTTGTTTCTAACCATCGCTGATAAGTTTGCATTTCCTATGGATGATATTTTGGGTTGACGCAAGTTGTTACAAATCAGGTCTGCAGTGGAGCTGGTTGTAGTCTTTAAACTGTGTAAAAATGGTTCTCTTCCTGTGTGAGTTTTGTTTTGTCTTTTCTGTTTTGATAGTCTTTCACCCAAACTGGAGCAGAATTAAATCCCCGCATCCCAGCTGATCATCAATCATCACTAAATAATTTGGTTTACATCTTGCTGGAGCATTTTGTGAGTGCTTTTGCAGAAAGACTTTTTTCCTCCTTTTTTCTTTTTTTTTTTTTTCCCCCCCCTTATGATAAAGGCAAACCCAACTTTACAGGCACTTCTTTGGGAATCGAACATTTTCCAGCTATTATTTTGCAAACTATTAGAGCGGCAGATCATGAGGTGGGAACCCAGTTATGCAAACGAAGCCACGTCACTCTTGGCCAAAAATAGCTTCAGTACATGTGCATTAAGGTGGAAACGAAGGCCTTTGGTGTACATACAGCAAACAGCGATGGGAGGGAGGCGAGAGGGGAAGCTGCAGCTTTTTGTTTCGAGCCTCTCAGGAGATATTTAGAGAAAGTGTGTTTTCCAGAGACAAGCGGAGTATTGCTGCTTATAATTTCAGTGGGATAGAAGTCACTGCCTTCCCTGTACAAAAAGGGGACAAAGGTTTTGAGAGATGGCACTCTGTTCCCAGGGGTGTTAATAATTTTTAACATCCAGGTCCCACATAAAGCATGAAGAAATACTGGAGAATAGTTTAAAAAAATGTTTTCTTTCCTTTTCTTCCTCTACTCAGTCCACCTCTAGCACAGTGAAAGCCTGTTCGTTTCTGCGGTCTCGTGTGATTTTTAGATAGCCCGTCGGTTCCTTGCCGTGGGAGATGGTTTCACGTCTCATTGCGGAGGCGTTTCCTTTGCTACCTTGGCTTAAGTCTTCATCTCTTTTCATTTCCAGCTTCATCCAGCACTGCAGTGCCCTAAATAATTTTGAGATCACCCTACTAGCTATTTTGCTGTGTGCTTATGGACATGCTGCCTGTTAAGTTTACTGGATATTTGCAGCAGAGATGTGGTCTGGTTTCCTTTAATATGCTGTGTGTTACTCTCCACCTGGCTTAAAATAACCTTTTTTTTTTTTTTTTCCTTCTGTAATATTGCTACACTGAGCTCCCTTTGCAGTGGTGTGTTTAATTGCAGTTTGTTATCTTGCTGTTAGGAGATCATATAGCGTTTCTGGCCCAAGACACAGTTTTGGATAAAGAGAGGAGATAAAGTAGGAACTCAGGTATGGAAAATGCAGCTTGTAGGTGTGCAGATGTAGTTTCCATTGGATTAAAGCCTCCTTTTTATGAAGACTTGCAATTTCTTATCTCTCAGTACTTTTCTGGGATGAGTCGAAAGGGGCCTATAAAGTTAAACAAAGGCTTGCCGTCTTCTGTAATGGGCAAAGTGGTTCCCAGGCACTGTTCATTACCTATTCCTCACAGACGTTTTTTATCGCAATTAGAAACCTTGCTCAAATTATCTCTCTATTCATCCAGGATTGTGAGCGCCTATCAGAATATCTTATTTAATATGTTCAAGTAGGAGTTCTCTGTTCCTGCCCCTCCTCTTTCCAAAGTTATATATAAGTTTTTTCTCCTGCAAAAATTTCCAAACACAGAATTTTATCATTTAGGTTCCCCCTCCAAGTTTTGTTACATGTGTGTGTGTTTCAAGCCTTAGGATGCTTTGCCTCTTCCAAACTTGAGCGTTTTCCAAACGGGATTCCCATGCATGTCGCTGTTTAGGTTGTGCCAGTTGAGTATTGCTGTATTCTGAAATAGCTGACCTCAGCGAAACATCAGCATGCACAGCTACCCAGAAAGGGGAAATTAGTGCTGATTTATTGGCCTGTCAATTAAATAAGAGCGCTAGGATTCTCACTGCATGGCTGAGAGGTTAAGTATTGTGGTCACAGCAAAAAATCAGCTTTCTTAAATGTAACTGCTCGTTTCTATACATTTATGTTTAATTAAAATATTCCTACATCCTGCACTCTTCAACATTAATTCTGAGATTTATTTTGAACCATTGCCAGGGGAATACATTGTTATGGCATCCTCTTTCCACATCTATTAGCAGGAAGAGGATAATTGAGGAAATCTCACACAGATTTAATTGGGGACTGAGGGCAGGAGCAGGGAGGGGGAGAAACACAACACAGAAGTAGGTCAGAAGTTTGGCGGTGGATAACTCTTGCTTGGCACTGAGCAACTGAGCTGAGCGGCGCTGTTGCAGGCAGCCCTGGGTCTGCTGCAGTTTTGGGGTTAACCAGGTAATTGGCGGTGGTGCGAAAAGAGTTGCCTCCCATATAGCTTATATAATGTGCCGCATATAGGCCAGCGCGGGTCCAGTCATCTCCGTGGCGCGGAGCATGGTGCAGCCGCCTCCGCGGGAGTCACAAGGGCGGGCGGTGATCCCTCGTGGCTTTGTACAGCATGGGTAAGGAAACGGGGGGGGCTGAGAGCAGTTCAGCCTGCTTTGGGGGCCGGCTTTGTGCGATTGTAAGCTCTAGTCAGGAAGGCGGGCGTCACGCAGCGTTTTGCAGCCGCCTGCGACGTGCTGGGGAGCAGCGTCCTTGCGAGGATGAGCCCTGGGCCGTGCGGGGAACATGTCCTCCCTTTGCACCTTGCCAGCCCCTCCGCTTGCGCTGGAGAGCCGCGGCTCTTGCGCTGGCAGCAACGCCTCTGCGGCCTCCGAGGCAGGGTCAGCATCTTCTCCCAATTATTATTTCATTATTTGCTTTTTGCCTGATGTGGCTGCAACAACGTGGCCCTGTTCTGCAAATCTGCATGAGGCGTTCCTTTCGCTGATGACGCTTCTGCTGTCTGGTTAGATCCACGTACTAAACTCTGGACGCACAGCGCAGATGCCTAAACAGGCCACATTCAAAAACCTCGTGAAGTCACAGTCTTTTGGTCAGGACTCTAAAAACGTGCTGATTTTCCTTGAGACTCTGCTCTGTTTTCTGGCCCCGTGGTCTAGTGGCTCCTCCATCCAGCTTTTGGACTCTAAAGTCCCACTCGCAGTGTAAACTTTGGGTCTATACTTTGGACTTTCTGTTCTGTGCCTGGACAAGTCCCTAAGGCAAACCTGTACCACATATGGCCCCTGGGCTGGGCTGCACCCTCAGAGCAGGTTCCTGCCCACTGTGGGGTGCTGAGACACCAGCGTGACTTTCATGTGCACCACAAACTGACTTGGGATGCACAGATACGACACCCCGTAACCGGCGACACATGGGGTTACGTGGGTGTCGAGGGTACCTCCTCCAGGGACAGCATCAGGCCGGGGACACGTGAAACTTGGCGTGGGAACGTGGCAGGCAAAAGCAGCAGAGGAGGAAAAACCACAGTGCTCATAACTGCCTTTTTTAGTTCGTAGCTCATTTGCCGTCTTTAACAGCCCACCCTACGTACTGCAGGGGGGTGTGGGCAGGAATGAGTTAGATCTTCCATACAGCCATCAGATAAACAGCACATAAGCACAGTAAATTGTCCTGTTCTTTAATATCATCTTCCTGACTCACTGTGTGGTACTGGAAAACTCATAGCCTTTGCCGTACATCGGCATTCCCATCCGTAGAAGGGGCAGCATCGCGCCGGCCTCCGTGCGGCGGCGTTGTGAGACTATCGCGTCCCGCTTGTTCGGATGCGAGAGATGTTGGGTAGCAAAATGTTCAATTTGGTTTTACGCTGCTGGGATTGCAGCGCTCGATGCGGTTGTGTCCCGTGGGATTTATTATTTTTTTTTGTGACTTGGGGGAAGTCCAGCACCGTTGTGTCGGGGGAAGGCCGGCAGTGTTGGTGTTTGGATTTGCTGGCTGGGATCGCCGTGTCCAGGGATGCTGAGGGTTAATGAGCAGAGACTGCTGCGGGATGGCCTGTGGAGTTGCCCGGCGCCTGGGAGGAGAGGATGACGGGCTGCCCCGCGTGCTGCAGTGAGGACCAGGAGCAGAGCTGGGTACGCTTTGCACATTGTCTCCCAAAACTGGAGCGGGGCAAAGTCCGCGGCTAGTGCCTTTCGCAGGCCTGGCCCGCCGCCGCCAGCCCTGTGGTGTAGCTCCAAGCTGGGAGCAAACCAGCTCGAGCGAGAGATGACCGTGCCATGGGTTTGCTGTTGAATATAGCTTGTGGCCTCCGGTCCGGGCTGAGTCTGTCGTTCTGAGCTTGTGCAAACAGTAAAAAGCAGTGTTTGCCCTAAAGAGCCCACGACGCAAACACAGACAGACACTTTCTAATCGGCAAAGCAAAAGAAGAGAAGGGCTTTAATTACAAATCTCGCCGTTGAATATTTTTACTGGGTTTCCCCGAAAGCCTCTTCCACCAGCGTTGCCAACCTGAAGCATCAACAAATACCATTCTGGCTTAGAAAGGGATGTAATTAGGAAATACAAACACACAGAAAAGGGTGGGGGTTATTTGCCTCTGTTTTTTTGAGCCTTGAGGGAGTCTCTTCTCAAGCTTTTTCATCTACTCACGCAGAGCAGAAACTTTTTCAGCTCGTATTAAAAAAGACAAAAATAAAAAGGAAGAAAAATTATTCTCATGATAGCAGTGGGTCACAGACTGTCTCTCCGGCCGTAATATGGGGCCGACCCCCTGCCTGCCACTCGGGGCTTTCGCTGCTGTACCTCGCTGCCAAGGTTTTTGGGTTTCTTTCCTCATTACTGCTTTCTAGGATTCTCCCCCCTTGTTGAAGCGTCGCGCTGTGGGTGCTGCTGCGGTGGTTAACCTGTGTGTTTTCTCTGGGATGACTCTTTCTTTCCAGCTACCAGTTGTAAAGCCCACTGGGGCTGCAGATGCGTCGGTGTACTGGAACAGAATGTACAAAAAATACAGTCCTCAAGGACGTGGCTTTATGTACTACAGTGGCTGATGTCAGAGGATGGAAAAGGTCTTGTTTTCTCCGGAAATCTTTATTCTTAATGTGCATTCGAGAGAGAGAGAGGCAAAAAAGTGTGTTCTGCTAAACCTAAGTTAAGAAGCGTGTTCAATTTTTAAACAGTTACATAAAGCCATCAAAGTCTGACAGGAGAGAGATGCAAGTTTGTGCAAAAGAGAAAGGGAAAAAGAAGCTGAAATGGAGTGTTAAAGTTAATTCCCCCAGGCTTACACCTAAAACAGCCTCAACTCATAGATGAACCCACTCCTGCTCTTTCTTTCTTTTTTTTCTTTCTCATTTTTTCCCCTTTCTTGACAAAGGTCTTCATGTTGCTGAACTCTTGACTAAGTGTGAGTGCTTCTTATACCAACTCTCTGCTGCTTTTACCAAACCACCTCTGGGTCCAAATAAGCGTTTCTGTGTTACCACTGGGGAAGCAAAGTAATGGGAATAGGGCTTGTCTGAAACCCAGGCAGGGATCCTGGACTCCTGCGTGGTTTTGCTCCTCAGCAGCTAGGTCTATGTGAGATCATTCCCTGTGCGCTCCTGCAAACGTTAACGTTTGGGGTACTCAACAGTACCAAGACTCAAGCCTTGGTGGGGAGCAAGTGCTGCTTTGGCCCGTGGCTCAAAGCCAGCCAAGCCTCACCAAAAAAGTCTGCCCATTCCCGATGGTGGCTTTTTCTCAATGAAAGGAGAAATTGGAAGTTTAGCGTAGTGAGCTTGATGCAAGGCTGCCAAGGATCCCAGCTAACTGCTGGTGGGGAGTGGGTGCAGGAGAAATGTGGGGCACATTCATGGGAGCCACGTTGTCCCTTCCAAAAGGAAGAAGTAGGGATAGTCTGCAGGGATGGCATTACGGTCACACTGTCCTGTACGAGTCTCACAATCAAAAATATACTTATCTGTGAAAGAGGGATCAGACAAAGTGTTGATGCTGTCTCTGCCCTTACTAGTTTTGGTGCACCAGGGGCCAAATCCCTCTTTGGCACTTTGCTGTCCATGGACCTGTAATGAACAGTCAGAGTGGCCTCTGATCACAACAGCCTCCGTTATGGCTGTGTAAGATGCTGGAGGAATTCAGTTCCTGCCTTTTCCGGGCTGCTGGCTGTAACAGGATGGGAGTATGAATTTCTTAGGAGCTCAGAGCTGGGAATACATCTGCTGTCTTTGAGGGTTCTGAAACACAGTCATGGAGTTCAGACCCAGGTTTGACCTCACATCTGCCATTCGTGTTTTCTTGGCCAGCTGTTTGACTTGGAACACTGATGTTCCTATTTGAACTCAGAGGTTGGTAGGGCACTTTGTCTGCAGTCTTTGGATGCAGTTTCCTGATCTTCAAGTTACCCGAGCTCCATTTTAGGGTCAGTTCTGATGGAGTTTGTCACTCACTTTACCAGAAGAGAAGAAATGGGCAAGTGGACTCTGAGCAACTCCCCAGCACCATTTGCCTCCAGGTACTTTGCAGGTAGTGATTCAGAGGCTGAACAGTGCGCTCTTCATTAGACAATAGATATTCACCAAGGGCTTGTGCTATAGGATCACTCTTCTCTGGATAATGCATAGAGATGTCCCAGGTCTTTGAGTAATATTCATCTATTTATATCTACTACCTAGATACTAGAAATTCATTACATCTGGTTCTGTCTAGACATGATCAAGGACATACTTTCAACTCCCATTATTTTTCGATAGCATTAATATTCAAGCATGTCTTTGTCTTAAAATGTATTCTGAAAGCTGTAGTTATTGAGGAAATTCATGAAGAATAAAAAGAAGTCCTCTGACAAAAAGAATGTCATATCACAGAAGTATACATGGAGGGTAGCTGGCAGGTCTGCTATCAGAGTGCTTTCCTCCGATCACCACAGTGATTCTGAGCTATCGTTCACATGCGGCTGAATAGACAAATGAAACTCAGAAAAGCCATATGATTTCCTCCAGGTCATGGAGGATAGCTGTGGTAGAAAAGAAGTAACTGCTCTTGACTCCCTGACCTCTGTATAGAATCATAGAATGGTTTGGGTTGGAAGAGACCTTGATGATCATTGAGTTCCATCCCCCTGCCCTGGGCAGGGACATCTCCCACCAGCCCAGGTTGCTCCAAGCCTCGTCCAACCTGGCCTTGAACACCTCCAGGGATGGGGCAGCCACAGCTTCTCTGGGCAACCTGCGCCAGGGGCTCACCACCCTCACAGCCAAGAATTTCTTCCTGATCTCTCATCTAAATCTCCCTTCTTCCAGTTTGAAGCCATTCCCCCTCATCCTATCACTCCATGCCCTTGTAAAAAGTCCTTCCCCAGCTCTCCTGTAGCCCCTTTAGGGACTGGAAGGCCGCAATAAGGTCTCCCCGGAGCCTTCTCTTCTCCAGGCTGAACACCCCCAACTCTCTCAGCCTGTCAATAGGTTATGATCCTTTTTATTCAGCTGCCAAACTATTCACTATCGAGAACCTAGCTGTGGTTAAACTTAGCCATTCACTTTCTTCACATCTGCTGTAAAGGAGATGTTTAGATGAAAGTTGCTACCGCACCTATAGTGAGCATAATAATTCATCTGATCGAATCTTCAGGAAATCCCAGTTTAATGGTGCTTGGTTGGTAGCTGGAAGCCCTGGAGTGCCACTCTTGGGAGAGTGGCGTGGAGGTGGGAGCCAGGAATCTTTTAGGGAATTTTCTGTACGTAACGAGAGTTTTTGTCAGGAATAGATATATCTTCTTTCTTATGCACAACAAGGCTTTGTTCTAGGAGAGGGAGTCCTAGAGAAAACAGTTGGGAGAAAAAAATGCTCGAAATTGAGGTTTGCGTAAGTCTGCCCTTTAAAAAATTAGTGGCATTTGAGGCTCTGAAGTGCTCTCGGTAAATTGCACCGTTTCCTTCCTGTGTTTGAGAAGTGCCTGAACCTCCTCTGAGCTCTCCACAAGCTGCAGGACGTCGATGTTTACTTTAGGGTACCTGACTCAATGGCATTATCTGTGTCTCGCAGCACTGTCTCCAGCCTGACGGGCTGAAAAATCTATTTTCAACGCGATCGGAGCACGAAAGCATCTGTACTCTTTATGCCCCTGAAGAGCCGCCCCTGCGTCCGCATGGCAGTGTCCCAAAGGGACTGACTGATTTGGGAGGACTGTGCCAAAGGTCTCAGTGCTGAGAAATTCACCGTGTAAAGCTGTTTTTTTTTTTCTTTTGCTTTCTTGTCACGGGTTGGGGAAACTTTCCTCCTTTCTTGCCCGGATCACTGTGTGCGTTAGAGCTGCCCCGTTGCACTGTTGCGGTAGTTAGAGTTTGGGGATAAGTACGGTGCTTCCCCGCTGTTACGGTGCTGGGGGATTCTTTGGGATGACAGGCACTATATAAATACAAGTAATTGTCATTAGAAAAACTCAAAATATTTTTGCTCACACAGCCTCAGGTAAAGGACTAATAATGAAGATGGGCCACAAGGGAGCCAATTCTTGCGTAATTAAATCCACTGGTGTTTGTGCGACAGATGAAACAGAATGATTTGGTCTGTTCAGTGGGGGTACGGTCACTGCTCAGTCACAAATCACGTGGCAGGAAGAGAAAGAAGCGGTTGCAATCCCTGTGCCCAGTGTTGGCGCGCCTTAGGGTGAAAGGACGGTGCAGCAGGCGCTGAGGGTGGCTTCAGCCTGGTGTGGAAGGCGGGAGGGCCGTGGATCGGGCGCCGCGATGATCTCGGTGCTGGAGAGCACTGGTGTTGACTGGTTAGAGAAAACAGGGAGATTGACCCGCTTTGGTGCATCTCTCCCATCGACACTCTGATTTTCCCCGGGATTAAAGAAGGGTTTTGCAAATGAGCAGCAGAGGAATTTTGAGGAAACGGCCATCAAGGAACAAAGCGTTGTAAGTTGGTGATGTAACGTGTATGCGGTGTCTCGTGGTGTTGTGTCTGCCACACCTTTCCTGTGGGAACGGTGAAGTGCCCGTATCCTCATTGTAGACATGGATAATGGGGACACTCAGAATTGACCTTGAATTTTTAAGTTGAGACGCGTAAACTGGACTTCGTATGAACTTTGGAGGAGGGTGTGAGCAAGCCGTTTGTCTGAGTGTGAGCTGCCAGGAAGGTGATGCTTGGAGGGTAACTATTCCTAACTCAGCAGCCCTTCCCAATAAACCACATCTCGGCATACCCCTCAGCTTTAATTGCTGACAGCATTTTGTACATCCTGGACGGTTCTCGACGTTCATATCCACCTCTCTTAGTCTGAACCCAGTTTTATGCTGGGTCTGAGCCGGTGCCAGTCAGGACTGTGCTGGGGACACAGCAGTGCTCCCAGGTTTGCACTTTTTACCTGTAGAAACCCGCTGTACAGATCCAACTTTCTGCCTTATCCAAACTTCCCAGTCCTAAGCCTGAACCCCGATTTCTGTTTAAAGCGTTGCAGTGGCAGCTTCTCAGGTGAGCTGGCTTTGTTCTGGACGCGAGAAACCCGGCAGGGCTCCACTTTGTTCCTGAGCTTTCAAAGGAGCACGCCTGAAATAGAAACACCGCACAGGAAGGTCTCCGGTAAAAATGACTTCCAATAGGCAACTCTCATCTTGGATTATCCCCCTAAGGATTCAGTAAGGTTCTGTTCTACTTGGAGGTCATCCCTGCAGGTTCAGTCCTGAGCCTTGTCGCGGTGCCACGGGAAGGGGCTCAACCACCCAGCTGATGGGAGATCTTCCCTTATGGAGCTCCCTGTTTCTCTGCTCCCACCTGGGAAGCAAGGAAGGCAGTGCAGACAAGAAGCAGTATGCCAAGAAGCATCCCCAGCGGGTAGATAGTCCCATGGGGCTGCTGCACATCAGCATAATTGAGAGCAGTCCAAAGGATTTCTCCTGTGAATTAGACTGACTTAGAGAGGCTGCTCAGGGATAGAGAAAAACCCTTCCCTGCAGCGGCTCTAAGCCGTGCTGGGATCTGAGCGGGCTCCCGGCTGCTTCAGGAGTAGGAGATTGCGGCGTTTATAACCTCTGCTGTGCTCAGCAATGGAAGAACAAATTGGAGGTCCCAATGGGACCCGTCTTCCACAATTCACCTTGTTTCCGAGGTTTTTGTTAACGGTGTCTAGCTCACAGGTGACATGGGTCTCTCAATGCTGTCTTTGTCTTTCTGGTGCCATTGATACTGTTCTGAAAGTCGAGCAAGCTTTGTGGTTCCCGTGTTTCTACCAGAGCTGGATTTTTGTTTTGATTGAAGTATTTGACTTTATGGAGACCAATTAGTCATTAAGCTGTGGAATATCTAGAAAGTGTGCTCGTCTTAACTCCCCTGGACTGTGTCTCTCCGGCTACCAGGTCCTGGCCAGTCCTGGTGATGGTTCTGCCACGCAGACTCTTCTGCTTGCTTTCAGACACCACAGGTGACCTGGATGCTGCTCTCCAAATTCTGCCTCTCCGTTCGTCTCTTCCTTTCTGTCGTCTTGCTGTTAAAAAGAACAGGGGAGTGTTGGGGGAAAGCAGTTTTGTGGCCTAAAGGGGTTCCCCAGTCTCTGGTAATTGTCAAAGTGTCAGCAATTGTAAGAAGAGTCTCTACACTAAATATCTTGCCTTCCTTTGCTAGCACGGCTCAGCTTATCCATTTTGTCACCTGAACTTACAAGTATCCATCAGAGGACGGAGATTTGCATAATTAGTGTTTTTGAGGTACCTTCTGAAATGCAGGAGAAGATACTCTTACACGTCTCAGCTCTTATCTAATGAGATGCTGACAAAGAGGTATCCATGGAGACATCCATTATAAGACACAGTTCTGAAATTGGTGCTTTCCAATGCCTGTTAAAATGCCAAAGGGTTTTCTTAAGCATAATTTATACCATTTCTTTGCTACATCCCTAAACAAAAATAATTATACCCGAGTATGATGAGAACCATCATTTTAAAAACGAGGTTTGCAAGCTTTTATTAAGAAACAGGGAGAGGATTGAAGTGGGAGAAAGGTACTGAGTTTTGTAAGGTATTCTACGGGGTAATTGAGCATGGAGAACTACTGCTAAGAGGTACCAGGACAGAAAGTCTGTAGCCCTCTTGGCCGAAGAGAGGTGCTCAGCATCACTGTCCTCTGGGGCATCCTCAGCATCTAGATGCCTCGATGGTGCTGGGGTTGACCAAATTCCATCCACCCAAATGGGTCCATCCAGATTGGTCATGGAGGTGTTTTCCTGTGAGGAGGACACCTAAATACCCGTGAGGGGCTTCCGTGACCTCTTTCCTTAGGGTTGGAGTGGTGCGGCTCTGCGGCGGCTGCCCTCAGTGGCTTATGATGTTTGCCAGGCCGTTAGAAATTATGGGAAGAGTTTTGGTAGACAAGACGCAATCCTCTCTTCTTGCAGACTTGGCAAACTTAGTGGAGCACATCATTCTGGGGTTTTTGGAGACAGGTGATCATGTCAGTGTCGCAGTGCATGGGTTTTCTTTTTAAATTCCCTCTCTTTCCTCCCCTCTCTGCAATTGCTCCGGTGACAGCACTTTTATAACCCTCTTCAAGTCCTGAAAAAGATGTTTGGGGGAAATCGAGGCTTTCTAATGCAAGAAAGGAGCTGGCAGGGTCAAGCTTCCTACCACACAGCTCTACGCGTGCTGTGGCTTTCCTGCCGTAAGCCTTGAGTTCATACCTTTCTCTGTCCCGTGGCTGTGGGCCGGTCAGAGACATCTTTAGAGGCTCAGCCAGCGCGGTGGTTTACGATTCTGCACCTCAGGCACGTGTCCCTCTGGCTCTGGCAATCTGCACAGCGTTTGTATGTGAGCATTATCTGTTGTTACAGCAATATGCTGTAGAAAAAAAAGAAGAAAAGATGGCTCTAACTCCACCCTTTCTCCTTGCCTTTCCTGTTTTCTTGCCCTTGCGTGGTGAAAATAGGAGTTTACAGAATGCTGCGTATCTGACTTGGTTATTTATAGCCTGAAGCTGTTGGGTTTTATTTTTGAGTTCAGCTAATGGGTTATTCTTTGTTGGAGCTGTGAAAAGGATAGGAAAAATCTACAAAATATTAGAAACCAGATTGAAGTGATGATTAGGGTGTGTGCACGCTGCTTCTCTGATCTGTTCCTGTATCCACATGAATACCCGTAGTCGTGTGTTCGTTAAAAAATAAATATCAATCTCTAAAGCAGGAGGATTCTCCCAAAGGGAAATCTGAACCGTGGTTTAGACCGCACTAGCTGACGTCCAGTTCACACTGTGTTGGTTAGTCATGTAAGTCATCTAATTAGAGAGCACGGTCTTGTGACATGGTCTGAAGGCTTTGGCATGGAATTAGGAGGCTGGAGGCGTGCTGCTCGGGCAGGGCAGAGGTAGTCCCATCACCTCTCTGCACCCCACCGTCAGCGCGGCTTCTGCAGAAATATGTGTGCCGTCCGACCCGCTGAGACGAGGGGTTGAAAGTTCTCTGCAGAAGTATAGAGAAGGTGGGATTGGTTATTCGACACGGCGTTGCAGCATCTGAGTATTTGCAAATTCTGCGCTGGTTTGCCCAGAAGGAAGACGGGCTTCTTCACGAACGTCTGAAGTAAGTGGATTCTTCACTTACGTGCTCGGAGCACTACTCGATAACTCATTTGCGAATTAGGGTATTGCCTCAAAGAGAGGTCAGAGCCTAAAACTTTATCCCTCTCTGCCATCCAGGCATTCTCTCTCTGGTGAATTTGGGGATTGCTGGGCAGCCCTCAAGCTGGGGAAACTTGCTGAGCTCTGACAAGTGGTGTCTCAGGTGTGTTAGTTAAAGCGGTGGTTTCTGGGCTGTGGTCCCTGTGCTGCTTTGAAGGGATCTCGAAACAATAACCAAGGAGAGTGAATCTAAACAACGGACAGCTTAAATTCATCTCCGAGTGATTTATTGCCCTGTGCTTCCCTTCCTGGAAATTTGTTAGTGTTCTACAAGCCAATTCGGCCGGATTCCACAAGGTTAGGCACCTGTAATTGAGCTGACTGCTCAGGCATGGCCATTACGGAGCCGTCCATCAGCTGTAAAGATCAGGGCAAAATTAAACTAACAGCTGCGCTCCTCTGGCAATGTTGAGCTTTGGGGAGATTTGCACCGGGATCGGGAAAGGGACAACTCCAGCACCTTTCCTGGGGGTGGTGCATAAGGTGCTTTGGTGACTGCAAGGATGTGTTCAGACTGAGAGGGTCTGGTGGTGAAATTAGTATCTGAAGACCAATATTTTTTTTTGATAATTATATGAAAGAAGAGGGAAGAGGGGGGAAAAAAAGGGACTTTGTTCAGGAAAAGCAAAAAAGATGTGAGCATCTCAGGGCATTTGAGAGAGACTGGCTTCTCTTTTCTGACAGTCTCCTTTTAGCACATACTGGAGACATCGGTGTGTGTTATTTGAGCTATCTGAATATTCAAGTTGCTGTGGATAATGCAGACTTAAGTGGAAAAACAAAAATGTGAAAACAACAACTTTCTGCCAGCAGATTTCAGGCTGACATCAGTCTCTAGCTGACACTTTGTTTGGATACTGAGAAGGGTTTCAAGGGGAGGGAGGAGGGCTGGTGAAGCCGGGTTTGCGCTGAGCAGGAATGATGAGAGCTCAGAGGAACTGCAGCCTCCCAGGTCTTTAAATACACTCTGACAAAAATCTCGATGGGGAGCTCCCCCTACGCAAAATCAGTCCCTACCGTCACCTCTGTTCTGCTCCTTCCCTTTCCCATCCCTGCGGATGCCGTGGCTGCGAGGTCTTTGATGTGCAGATACAGTGACGCGTGTTTCATTCCCTGATCGGAGCCCGGATGGGTTTGGAATGGGGTGGATATTCAGGGCTCCAGATTGTACACGATGTGGCAAAGACACGGGGAGGAGGCAGGGCAAGGGGGGCCTGGGCAGGCAGGAGAGTTTGGGCTCACGTGCGTGAGGGGAAGCAGCAAAATGTTGCTGGAGAACCCCTCGAGGTTGGTCCCTTGCTGCTGCTGCAGCCCTTTGATTCTCTGGTTGCAATCACGTTCTCCAGGGTTGAGAAGAAAGGACATTTAATGGTGGTTTCCCCCATTTTTGCGGCACGGCCAGCCCGAAGCATTCACAAGTCCTGAGTCAGTCCTCACCACCTGCCCCCAAATCATAACACTGATGGGAAAAACTGCATCTTTGTTTTGAGTTGGATTGTTGGATTTGGGCGGGATTTGGGCACTTTCTTTAAACTGGCCTTTAAGCGGGAGCTTTTGTGTTGCGTTTGGCTCACGTGTCTCACTCCCATGCTCCTCGGCCTCCGGTTTTGCTGACGTTGGGCACTCGCAGGCCGCTGGCACTCGATACAAAGGAATTAAAAACTAGCATTTGATGAATCGATGACTTTTAGGTGATCTGTGACTTGAGCCAGGCTTCAAACCCCTTCCTACCTTGAGATCCACGTGCAGAGATTTGAGTGCTGGCAGAATTCTGCTGGGAGGACCCAGTGCTAACAGGAGCCTTGAGTAACCAAACGGAGATCTCGAGTTTGAAGCAAAGAGTTACTATGGATCTGTGGTTTTGCTCGAGGCCCATTTATATCTATCACATGGATTAGTCAGAGAAAAGTGTCAGGGCCAGTTGCAATGCAAGACAAGGTGCTGTATTCATCACAGGAATAATCCCACTGTCTTCCTTCAACTCAAATCTGCAATGACTTTTTTTTTTTTTGACCCTGAGGATCGTGACAGAAGTGCTTATTGTGGTGTTACGCTATGGGGTACTTTGCAGCGGAAAGAGAGCTCATCGTTTTCTTGCAAATCTGTCTGTAAAGATGCAAGATGTCAAATTTTTCGACCCTTAGCACTGCTTTTTTTTCGGAGCTTACTGCTTCGCGACATGGACCGTGCGAATGCTCCTTGCCCAGATCCTTGAGACTGCATGGTTTAGCTCCGAGAGCCTCCGGTGCCACGGGAAAAGGGATCTTCCTTCACTGCTCGGTGCCCTTCTCGGTGAACAACTGATGGCTCATCTGTCTCTCAGCGGCGTAGAGTTGGGTTTATGTTACACTTGTGGCCAGTGTTAATTTATAACCTCTTTTCTGGCAGCGTGCTTTAGCTTCTGGTTCGGAAATTAAGCTAATAGCATTTCAGGTGATTTAAAGAATCTGTATGTGAGTATATGCCTGGTGGGAATATACAGCAGGTAGTTTCCCACATAAAGAAGGTTAAAGGCCTTTGTGAAAGATGGAAATTTCCTTTGCTTTCAAAACAGGCTTCTAATCCAAAAATAGCAGCGAGCTGGTAGCTCGGCTTCTCCTTGTTTATTAGCAGCAGATGCTGCTAATAGATGCAGAGGGTTGTCTGGAGGAGCGATGTGCGCACAGGGCACCGAGGTACCTTGCTGGTTGCTGATCCAAAGCAGACACTCATCACAGGATCAGATCCACGCATTCCTTGTGGGATCCCCAGCCCTGCTCCCATTGCAGGGAAAATAATCAGTGACAAGTCATTATTTGCTCTCGGCTGTCCAAATTGCCAAGGAAAAAATACAACTCGAGAAGCTGTTTTATTCTGTAATAGCTATTAGCTTTTATACCTGTGCAGGCAGACGTTCCTTGTCTGCATGTGATGATTATGCAGAAACTGGGGCAGGAGCTGGCTTTTGAGTTTCGGGGCTCATCTGGGAAAATCTGTGTCCTTCCGTTGCAGAATTGTGCAGTTTGCAGGAATACAAAAATGAGTGAAACTGGGCTTCTGCTCATGTAACAAATCTGCCTCTCCCCAAA
>VUYV01000681.1:68092-105404 GCA_008711295.1 Anarhynchus alexandrinus | reverse complement strand
TTTTTTTTTTTTTTGACCCTGAGGATCGTGACAGAAGTGCTTATTGTGGTGTTACGCTATGGGGTACTTTGCAGCGGAAAGAGAGCTCATCGTTTTCTTGCAAATCTGTCTGTAAAGATGCAAGATGTCAAATTTTTCGACCCTTAGCACTGCTTTTTTTTCGGAGCTTACTGCTTCGCGACATGGACCGTGCGAATGCTCCTTGCCCAGATCCTTGAGACTGCGTGCCTTAGCTCCGAGAGCCTCCGGTGCCACGGGAAAAGGGATCTTCCTTCACTGCTCGGTGCCCTTCTCGGTGAACAACTGATGGCTCATCTGTCTCTCAGCGGCGTAGAGTTGGGTTTATGTTACACTTGTGGCCAGTGTTAATTTATAACCTCTTTTCTGGCAGCGTGCTTTAGCTTCTGGTTCGGAAATTAAGCTAATAGCATTTCAGGTAATTTAAAGAATCTGTATGTGAGTATATGCCTGGTGGGAATATACAGCAGGTAGTTTCCCACATAAAGAAGGTTAAAGGCCTTTGTGAAAGATGGAAATTTCCTTTGCTTTCAAAACAGGCTTCTAATCCAAAAATAGCAGCGAGCTGGTAGCTCGGCTTCTCCTTGTTTATTAGCAGCAGATGCTGCTAATAGATGCAGAGGGTTGTCTGGAGGAGCGATGTGCGCACAGGGCACCGAGGTACCTTGCTGGTTGCTGATCCAAAGCAGACACTCATCACAGGATCAGATCCACGCATTCCTTGTGGGATCCCCAGCCCTGCTCCCATTGCAGGGAAAATAATCAGTGACAAGTCATTATTTGCTCTCGGCTGTCCAAATTGCCAAGGAAAAAATACAACTCGAGAAGCTGTTTTATTCTGTAATAGCTATTAGCTTTTATACCTGTGCAGGCAGACGTTCCTTGTCTGCATGTGATGATTATGCAGAAACTGGGGCAGGAGCTGGCTTTTGAGTTTCGGGGCTCATCTGGGAAAATCTGTGTCCTTCCGTTGCAGAATTGTGCAGTTTGCAGGAATACAAAAATGAGTGAAACTGGGCTTCTGCTCATGTAACAAATCTGCCTCTCCCCAAATGTCAGGACTGGCTGCCATAGCTTCTCTGCTGTTCTTATGGCTGATGCCAGGACTGCCTCGCATAGCTGATGTTCTGGTTACATTAAATAAGTTAATGGTGAGGCACTGGAAGCTGCTTCTGTGGTTGTTGGTATGTTTTTTGGAAGGTGGTATCCGCGTTCTGCTCTGGGATGTTGCCGTTCTTGGTTGCTTTTGGGGCAATGAGGGACACAGCATTGAGGTCTCCTGTTGAGGACCTTCAGAAATTCCATCTATGCTGTGGAGTAGGTCCCCCTTGTTCACAGTATTGCGGACCTTCCTCTCATGGTACCCTGGGTGAACTGGAGGGCTGTGACTTGATGGGAGTCAAAGATGACTCTGCGGGGCATTGCTGGGAAATTCATGCTGTAGGTATGTTGCAGTACTTTACCTTCTCTTGAGCTCAAAGCAAGTTAGAGAGGCTGCAGGACATAACGTGGTTCCCACCCTTCTTCCTTCTACTCCTGTTGCTCGTTGGATGTCCTTTGCTTAATGACTGTCCAGCGCTGTTAACCCCATCCAGAACATGTGTTTCCACAAACAGCAATTCTTCACACTCTCTCATGTGGTTCCTGGAAAACTTTTTTTTGTGTCCAGTGGTCTTTTTATTTTCCATTTCTTCCAGCTCCCTATTTTTTTTAGCTTATAAAATAAAACAAAAGACCCTACTAAATTCCTGTAATTATAGTCATCCAAGCAGGCACATTCACGATAGGCTTAATAAGGCAGCGACATGTCAAAGCTTTGTTTCTGAGAAGGGGGGAAAAAGGTCCTTTAGTACTTCAGTACAGTTTATGGCTGTTTCTGTGTGTAATTTGCAAGCCATTCAAGCCAGGCCTGGGGGTGGCCCAAAAAGGCAGAATGCAGTCGCGAAAATGGAAACAAATTATGCGGTTCCCTACTGTTACCCAACTCGTTGAAAGTGAAACACCCAGGAGGAAATTTAACTCCTGGCTTTTGATGCTCAAACTTAGTTGTAGCAGGGATTTTGCGAGGCAGGAGTTAACCCACTTCGTTTCCATTTGTTGTGGAGTGGGGTCTTCCTCTCTCCTGGCCAGGGTGGACAAGGAGTGAACATTGAACCATCAGGTGATTTATTTAAAAAGTTTTATTTGAAAGAGATTGGGGATGTTGATGCACAGAAAGGGTAGCGCTCATTTGATCCCAGGGATCCTTTGTTCAGTAGTTATGGTGGGATCAGAAATGAGGAAAAGGGGATGGCAGGAGCCTGAACGTGTGACAAACACACCCTGGTTGCACAGAGATGACGCTGGAGCTCAGGGTCCCACTCCAGCTGTGTGTGGGCTGCTGTGATTTGGGTCAAAACCGCCTTTGTCTCTTTGGGTAGCATCTCCCCAGCAGGGAATCTGCAGAATACCTGTTCGCTTCTCTAAAGCCCCTTGCTGTTTTACAGCGAGGGCTTTCATGGGAACGCAGAGGGTTTCACGTTATCGTTCACCACCTGGGCGCGCAGTGATGTATGGTCTTTAATAAAGCGGATAGGAAGAGCCGCTTGAGCTGGCCAGAGGTTCTTCCTTCCTTATTAACTGACATATATTTGCAGAAGGCCCAAACCTGCCAGCGTGATCAGTTTTAGCTGATGTGCATTTAATCCTATCCTTCTTTGACGGTGGGTGTCGCAGAGCTCACCCAAGGGTTTTATCCAGGTCTTCCATCAAGTGACAGCAAAAGGCAGAGGCTGTTGGGGATAACAACAGACAGGCTGGAGGAATAAAACCTCTCCTGCAGCTGCTGCAGACAGTCTATTTTATCACCTTTGTTCTCTTTTTAGCCACCTAACTATTCCTGGAAGAGCTAATATTAGCTCTCCCCATCTATTTCTTAGAAGCTGGGAAAACAAAAATCCGATTGAATGTCCTCGTTTCCAGGTGAACTGATGACTGCTCTGTACAGTTGGCTCTGAAAACCCCGACGAGCTCTTGCATCACCAGCCCTTGGTGCGAGGAGGCATTGAAATAGGCGGTTATGGAAGTGGCAGCATGAGGGGGATTAAAAATATTCAGCAATGTAGTTAATCTGAGTGACAGACTGTTTGGGAGTTACTTTCCGTGCCTTCCCCGGGCATGATACAGATAGTCATGGAATGTGCTTGCTTTGTTTTGCTGTAAAAAAGCAGGGCCTGAGATGGTTTCAGTAGAAGCTCGATTCTAAAAGTCAGAATTTTGGCAGGATACTTAGCCGGGATTTGACAGCGTGTCTTGTCCTTGCGCTCCGCATCCCCTTGTGTTCAGGATGCTTAAGGCTAGATTAGAGATGGGGAAGCGAGTGTAAAAATGGATTGCAGAGGTTCATGTTTATTCCCTGAGTGACATCCATAGCAATGTTGCTCCGATTACAGGGAAAGGACGATCCCTCGAACTGCCACTCTGCAACTCCACCTGGGACCCGGCAGACAAGTGTGCTCCTTCTGCATTTTAACATCACCAGTTAAAAAAAAAAAGCCTTTAGCTGGTGATTTTGTCAGTGAGACAGGTCAAAATCAACTCTGCTTCGTTCTCCCAAAGCTGTGATGTTGCTGGGGAATGAGAGGAGCAAGCGGTGCTTTGCCTCTGCCTTCCTCTGGCCATCGGTGAGGTGGAGAAAGACATGGCAACCTCTGGGTGGAAGGGAGGGATGGGTTGTCCTTGGGTTAAGGGAGGGAAAGCAAAGCATGATGTTGGGCTGACTTTCCCCAGAGCTGATGGGATGTGACTGGGGCTGCCCTTGGTTGCGGAGGGACTGGTGGGACCGGGGCACCAGGGCCGAGAGGGAGACGGGTTGGGCATGTCCCTCCACCCGGGCTGGCTCTGTGGTCCATCAGGATGCTCCTTTGCTGGCAACAGTGCTTGAACGTTTAGGTAACCGCTGCCCGTTTGCAGAGAGGCATCAACCCCAAAGTGTCAGTGAGGACCAGGTCAGGCATGGAAGAGCCATGTCTGCCTCATCACGGCCTACAGACACCTGGAAGAAGGGCTCAGTCTCTCCCAGGAGTGTGTAAGCTCAGGGGAAGGTGCTTCTCCTCATGAATAAAACATGAGTGGCAGTCAGGACTGGAGTTTTTAATTAAAAAGCTCGCTGATAGCAGCCATCTTGAGAAACGACGTGTGTGGCATCATTTGGTGAGCAGTTGGCATCGAAGCCATCAGAGGCACTGAGAGAAATTCTTAAAGATGCTGTAAAGCCAGCTAAATAATCAAAACTAATAACAACAAAAAAATCCTGACAACTTCAATGTTTAAAAATTAAACATTTCCATGAAATATTAAATGCTAATTACTTCCTCGCCCTTGTTGTGCTGGCATTAGTTCTCTTGACGTTGGCAATATATCTTCATCTATCAGGAATTGAAGTGTGTTGTTACGTTTACTACACAAGCCCCAACCCCCAAAGTTCTAAAGTGTGTGTTTGATTTTAAGTGGTGAATACTTTGAAGTTCGTTTTACTGGATTGGCCCTAATGCCGTGAATGCCAAAACCATCTAGTTAAACGCCACAAAATCTTTGGCCGTTTACAAGAGCCCCTGCTCTTGCTCCGAGGACCTGGCGGTCTAATTTCAACAGCGAGATGGACTTCATTGATCGATACACAAGAGACTAAATGAAAAGCAGAGTGAGAAGGCAAAAGTATAGTTGGAAAGCATTTTATGGCTTTGTGTGTGATTTTAACTTTTAGTCAGTTTGGTTGAATTAATTATTTGATATTAAAAAAAAAAAGTAATTGAACTCAGCTTGGGGTGGGCAGATGAAAGACCTGACTGGCGGAGGAAAATGCCCACACATGTTCCTTTGCTTACCTGCGTTCCTTCTGCGTAAGAATGTACCAGTGCCTTGATTTTCAGGAAGATGACTGCTAATATGATGCATGAATGAAATGTCAGTACAATATAGCCCCGAGGGTCTGATGCAGTAAACCCTTCTTCTCTTGCTTTCCCCCCCCGAATAATGAGGTATTTTACACATTTGTACTCATCTTGGGGGGGTGGGGGGGTGGTGTGCAAACATCTGAGAATCCTTCTTCACCTCTTACTGCACGTATTGGGAGATACTGGGTTGAAATTAAGCAATGTGGGATTCTCACTCAAGGGGTGTCTGAGCCTCGTACACAGCAGAATCCGGGCGGATAGCCTTTCCCGTCCTCCTCGTGCTAAACCACAGGCTGCTGCTGCTTCGAACTTGCGCAGGTTTTCGTTGTGTCGATGTGGCCTTTCAGGCTGGGCTTGGCCTACGTTTGGCTTTCTGGAATAGAAGGACGTTGGGGCTGTATTTAAATGATAGTACTTCAATAAAAAGTGGAGGCTGGTAATCATAGAATCATAGAATGGCTTGGGTTGGAAGGGACCTTGAGGATCATCCAGTTCCAACCCCCCTGCCATAGGCAGGGACACCTCCCACCAGCCCAGGTTGCTCCAAGCCCCGTCCAACCTGGCCTTGAACACCTCCAGGGATGGGGCAGCCACAGCTTCTCGGGGCAACCTGCGCCAGGGGCTCACCACCCTCACCCTGAAACATTTCTTCCTAATGTCTAATCTAAATCTGTCTTCTTCCAGTTTGAAGCCAAAAAAAGTTTTTACTTTAACTTTTAAAAGTTAAAGGCTTCCTTGTCAGGGATGATGTCATTTACTGTGCGACACAGGCAGACCACAGCCAGCTTCTCCCAGTGCCCTTTTACTGCCAGTGCCCTGCACCAGGTGCTTACTGGGAGGCGTAGGTGGGATGGAATGCTTTGCACGTTGGCTTATATGCTCCTACAGAAGAGCTGAAGGTTAGCGTAGAAGAAGTGGTGAGAGTTCATATCCCTTTTCTGGCTCCTGACCTTGCTGGCAGCTCTCTGGAGGTCTGGATGGTGGGAGCACCTCTTTGTTCATCTGCCCGAGGTTTCTCAGCTAACCAAACTGAGAACTGCTGCTTTGAGTCCCTGTGTGGGGACAGCCCGCGCTGGTGCCCCGTAGCAGTTGGCATTGCCCATGGCATAGAGGCTGCATTCAGATTCGCGTGGTGTTGGCTTTTTAGAGAGGATGCTTCAGAGAATTAGGGGTGGAGTGGGTAACATTTTGCATGGTCATGCCTTCCCAGGGCATGGTCTTATTTTAGACCAGACACGAAGGAAATTAAATATTTTTTCAATTACTGTTTGAACTGGAGAAATTTTTGCATTTGGGGGTATTTGTCCTGCTGTTTCATCATCTCAGAGACACTCAGGCAGCTTTCTTTTTTCTCCTCTCCCTCCCAACATAACAGTTCATGAGTTTTAAAAATGTTCTGGTGTGTGCTGTTTCAAATGGGATTTCCAAAGCAGGCGGGAGATGTACCTCCAGGAATAAGAGCAAGAGCCTTGTGGAAGGAAAAGTATTTGTTGATTTGTTAGAATGTGCCTTGTTAAAGGGAACAGCATCTCTCCTCTCCGAAAGCGCAGCTTGAGAAGACAGATAAGAGTCGGAGAAGCAGTGAGAGCCCAGGGATGATTTGGGATTCCCAAAGCTTGGCTCAGAGTCTGGAAGTGATATTGTGGGACATGTTTTCAGCCTGGAAGTGCTCGTGTAACATTGAAGCTTGACACTACATGTTTGGCTTTTGCTGAATGGCTTTGGAGAGAGAGTAAGGGGTCTAGATGAGGAATCAAAGGCAGTTCTTCCCACTATGGACTGGAAAGAAAAGGAAGCAGCAGCTTCCAGCTTGGTGTCACACGATTTCTGCAGCTTGGGCAGGTGGGGAATGGGGTGTGTTGATCACCACGCTGCTAAAGAAAAATGTGCTTCTAAAAGGGGAAGGAAATGGTGATATATTCTTGGAAACGATAAGTGGGGGTGGCACGGGTGGGACAGATGGCTCGGGGGGCTTGTGCTGAGAAACACATTCGTTCTAAATTGCTGTCTGTGCTGCCCAACTTGCTGCTGAGGAGGGAAAGCTGACACGGAACGGTGCCTTTTTGGCACCTCCTCTGTTACGGGGATTGTTAGTGCCTCCTGTCCAATTGCCCAGGTACCGATAACTGTGCGCAGATGGTAACTGAAAGTGCTTTGGGAGCACAGACTTGTCCATCTCCATGTCCAGGAGCACTGTACATGGTGTCCTCATGTCAGTGAGGAACTGGTTTGCTCTCAGGAGAAGCTGGATGAGGTCCTGCCTCGGGGCAGAGGTTGGCAGTGTCATGGGAGGATGGGGAATGGACCAAGGCTTTCCTGGTTTTGGGGTGATGGTCTCTCTAAGTCATGTTTAGTGAATGGTGCAGTGAGGCTTTTGTTGCTAGTGCTCATCCGATACCTGTTTTGGAGTCTTGGGGGTTATTAAACCAGCATCTATACCCAACTGTAAATTCACTAATAACTTTTAAAAGCAGAAACAATTAGCAGACTCAGTGGGAGAAGAGCTTTCAGGGAGAAGCAATTTAATGTGCTGAAAGACTGTGCATGCAACATAATCAATGTAGTGTACTGTATGAATGTACCGGAGGTAGTTTTCCAGCAAGCTTCACGTACACTGATTTTTCAGGGTTCAATAGTCTTCCTAAACTCAAGAAAGCACTAATTTCCTTGAGGGAACAAATAAAGCAAGCGGACAAAAAGAAAAAAAAAAAAAAAAGAAGTAATTTCATCAAGGATAAATTGCCCTGTTGTTCCTACCAACATGCTCACAAACGGCTTTAGCCACGGAGCATTAGCTGTTTCTTCTGGAGCTTTTGCGGTGTACCTTGGCTTCCCCAGGCAGGTCAAACCCGCAATCCGCCCGTGATCACCGAGGGTAACTCCTTGGCGATGAGCTCGGTAGATAATTGAAGATATTACTAAAACCTGTAGGCTTTAGAGGGAAAGCTTGCAGGAGGATCTGCTTCCCAGTGAGGCGACTGCAGGGCGGCCAAAGCTTGCTGCGCTTTGTTGTTTCTCAGCCTGGTGCGCTCTCATCCTCCTGCTCGGGGAAGGGTTTTGAAATGAAGGGTGTTTGCAGGGAATAGCAGCTCCCCGGTGGCGGCACTGCGGGGCACTGCCTTGTCCCTGGCAGGGCAGTAGACAGGAATGGACCAAGGTTGCTCATCACATCCAGGATGGTCGAGAAAGGGGCTAGTTTCCAATTTCCCTTGCGCTCCTGCGGTGCACCGAGGCTTGGCCGAGTTAGTTGAGACCTCCAAGAGAAATGGGGCCAGCGTGAAGCTCCCACGTGCTAACTGCAGAGCTGTGCGAGATCGCCAGGAATTTTTGAGTCTTGCTCATGTGTATTCCCCTGCGGAACACCCCTGCTGGCACCAGCGCCCATCCCGTATCATTAAACCTAGAGGCACTGAATAAGCACAGCAGCAATATAACATTTTGGGGTTTTGCAATAAAGCCAAAGGTAAAACTCCTGTTGGAGCCAGTAGGAGCGCAATGTCAAATAAGACATTTTCCCATTTTCTCCTCTTTATTCATCATGATGAACACAGCAGCGATGGACCAGCACGCACCCAGGCTTACGCTGAACAGTTTCGTTCAGGGCTGCTTGAATATTTTCGATTGAGATTGTGATTTTTGGACAGAAACTTAGATTTACAATCAATTTTTGTGTTTGTTCTGCTGCCTGGAAGTTTTTCCCTTCTTTGTGAGGATGAAGGCTCCAATAAGAAAACTCAGGAAGTTTTAAGGTTCTGAATTGTAATCAAGTGTCGCTGTCGACACGCTTAGCTTTTAGGTTTTAGCCGAAACTGAAAATTTTCTTCAGAAAGCTTGTTTAAAAAGAACAAAAAACCCTTAAACCCTCCACAACCTAAGCCTGTTTTAATATCTGTGAGCGTTTTGTGCAAAAGCCACAATTTGCTGCTCAGCTCCATGATGGCTGTGGTACAATGCGCGTGTGAGTGTTCTTTACTTTGGGGCTTAATCTATTGTACGGGATTTCTGTGGGCTGTCAAATAATGGCTGCCTTCAACAACTAGCTCCGTTTCAGTGAAAGCGAAAGTGAATATTGTATGTAATTCCTGGAAATGAGTGTAAAATGATTTGAGGTCTTGTAAGATTTGGCATTAAGTTTCTGACAAAAAAAGTGAATATTTAAGAGCCACTAGAGCTCAGCCCTATTGCTCGGTCTGTTTTACGTAGGCTCGAAGTCAACAGGAGCAGAGATCGCCTGTGGTATCGCAGGAGTTGGCCCCATCTGGGATGGGGGACCAGAGCTGTTATTAAATGTTAAAAATATCATTGAAATGCAAGAAAAAATAGGGGGTGGGAAGGAAGAAAAGAAAAAGAAAAAATTCATGGTGGAGGGAGAGATCATAATGAGCCATTTTCCCTCCTCATGCAGTTTTCATCGCCACCAGGGCCAAAATGATATGAGGAGGTTTATGTGTCATCAGAAAATAGAGCCTGAGCATCATGTGAGAAGTGAAAGAGTGCGAGCTATGAATGGAACGACAACTGACAGACCAGAGAGATTGAACAGATATACTGTGGTGCCTAAATATGTCGAATCCAGGCTCGCTGTTCTGAATGTGATGCATACAGGGAAAGAAGTTCTTATTCCATTTTTTTGTGGGTGGTGGTTTTTTTTTTTGTGGAGTTAATTGATTTTTGAAAGAGGTTTCCCATTGTTTTTCTTTTAAAACCTCAAAGTCAGAGGGCAAAATCTAGATTACTGCTGGGGACTTCGGAGAAAAGATAAGGCTCCTGATGAATAATCGCTCGATGCTGGGTCCCTCCTGAAAATGTGGCATTCCCGTCGCTGAAGTACTCAGCAAAATGGTTTTCTGGTTTCCAGCTGGCACTGTAGGGATCAAAGCAAATCATTTAACAAAAATGTTCTCTAATGAGCAGCAATTCTAGGAATCTTTGCCAAAATCCAATTTTTCTTTGGTTTCCAGTAAAGTTTTGCAAGCTCAAAAAACCCGGGGAATATTTCGAAGGAAATGTGACCCAATAAATCTGAGCATCGGTTGGAGACGCTGGTGTAATCAGAACACGGCTAGAGAACTCTCGGCGTTATTTTGAGTTGGAAAACTTAACTTACTCTTTCCTCTTTGGATGAAACAAAATTTCTCTCCTTGTAGAAGATAACTATTTTGTTTCTAGTCTAGGACAAAGCCATGTCAGTTGGTCATGAGAAAAGTGATTAGAAAGATGTTATGACAGCGTTCTGCCCTGGCTGCTCCTGGTTGAGATCAATGTGTTGTTATTTTCAGAGAGAGCAGGAGGGAAGTCAAAGTTATTCAGTAGACTTCATCCAAGAAAGGATCAAACATCTCTCGTGCCCCCCAGACACCAAGCGTGCACATAGGGCTCTTATGGCATATCGATATCGCTGTTAAATTCCCCATCTTTTGTAATAAGTCATATTCTCTCCAACATGTGTAGTGACTGGATGTGAAGAAGAAGCTGATTGTTTTACTGCCAAGGAAAAATTATCGACTCATAACTAGCAATTTATATAATCCTGTAATGACTTCAAGCAATATGCGTTTTATCTCTGTGTAGAGAGTATACGTATCATAGAATCATAGAATGGTTTAGGTTGGAAAGGACCTTGAAGATCATCGAGTTCCAACCCCCCTGCCATAGGCAGGGACACCTCCCACCAGACCAGGTTGCTCCAAGCCCCGTCCAACCTGGCCTTGAACACCTCCAGGGATGGGGCCTCAACAACCTCTCTGGGCAACCTGTGCCAGTGCCTCACCACCCTCACAGTGAAAAACTTCTTCCTAATGTTCAATCTAAACCTGCCCTCTTCCAGTTTGAAGCCATTCCCCCTCGTCCTATCACTCCATGCCCCAGTAAAAAGTCCCTCCCCAGCTCTCCTGTAGCCCTTTTAGGGACTGGAAGTCTCCCCAGAGCCTTCTCTTCTCCAGGCTGAACAGCCCCAACTCTTTCAGCCTCTCCTCATAGGAGAGGTGCTCCAGCCCTCGGATCATCCTCTTGGCTCTCCTCTGGACACGCTCCAGCAGGTCCATGTCCTTCTTGTGTTGGGAGCTCCAGAGCTGGATGCAGTTCTCCAGGTGGGGTCTCACGAGAGTGGAGTAGAATATATATAAATAATATTTAGGTAAAACTAGGTCACAGCCCCAGACTTCGAGTAAATAGGTAACACTACCCCCAGTGATAGAAGGTTTTGCCATCCTTGGAAGAATACATTGGCCGGAACTGCAGTGTGTGCTCGAACTGGCTCGAAATCACCGTGGTCAGTGTTTTTTAGAACATCCACATGAAAACCCGGTTCACATCTGCGGGCAGGCAGCGAAGAACTCCTTGCTGATGCGCCTCCGCTTCCCATTTGGCGAGTTTATAACTAGCCTGGGTATGTCACAGCGTGCTGTGAAGACATCTTTTAAATACAGTTAGGCCCAAAGAAGACAGGAAAATTTTGCAAAACCTATTTGCTTCTTGAGTTCATGTGTAATATTAATCCACCGGCTGATATTTTTGATGTACGACCAAAGTAGCGAAGGTAATGCAGCTGTACGTGAAAGCATCTTTGTGCCAGAAGCTTTAGCAGTGAGCTACCGCGTAACATGGACATTTTACTTGGAAAGAAGAAATTGCTGAAGCAATTACGCAGTGGCTAGTACGGGAGTTGTGAGCTGCTGTTTGCCGGTGCGATGCGGCTCTCAGGTGCGCTGTTACTTTCTGTGTTCGTGTTGCTTTGTGCCAACTGGGAGTTGAGATGTTCTACCCAAAATGTGGCTGTGATTCAGAGCTGGAGGATATTCTGTATGGTTTTTCTGTGAAAAAACCCATGTATCAGTGAGGGATTAGAATCATTTAGAGGCACAGAGGAAGCCCCCCCTCCCTTTTCTTCCTATTTGTGAATTGTGTGGGATCAGTGTGTTCTTAATAGAGCGCTTTGCAGGAGACTTAATCAAATTCTCTTTATGGCAGAGCTGACACCTGAGCGTTACGATCCACCGAAGGTTATCAGCATTAAGTATTTATGTACCCAAAACTGCGCACCAGTCGTGCTTATCCAGACGCAAAGTGGGATAACGGCAGAGCACTGAGTCTATTAATAGAACACAGCAGCCAACATATGGCTGCGTAGTGGAAGCGGAGTAAAACAGGAGCCCCGCGTTTCTTTTTAAGAACATGTATTTCACACCTTTTCACTTCACACAGGAATATTTTTGTGATGCCTCTACAGTTAGTCCGCTATCCCCAAAAGGCTATTTTTATATTTTCACAACATGACTTAATTAAGGAAAATTGTGTTTTATAAACAATCCTGTATGTTTCAAACCCATCCCCTTCCAAAAAAAAAAAAAAAATTAAAAATACCCCAGCAAGATCCAGGTGGTAATGGCACGCAGACTGTTTGGTTCAGCACACTCAAGAGGAGTTTTCTGGCTGCATTTATAGCCTGAGGTGCAGCTTGGTTGAACCGTGTTGTGCATTTCATGTATTTCGTGTATTCATTATAGGTCCCGTCTGGCAGAGGGTTTAAGCAAGCAAGGGCCACAGCCCCAGCTTTTATTTTAGCACTGTGCTTTTGATTCTATCGTGCTTTTTAACAGTTGAGATTTGAAGGAGTCCCGGGGGTTGTCTTTAGCCATGGGAGTCGATGTGTCCGCTTGTTGTGTTTCCAGAAGCTTTAGGTTTGGGGAAGAATTTGAAAAGATGATCCTGCAGTCTCACCTGGTTTATGCAAGTCATCTTGCGTATTTCTTTCTTAAGGGACTCTATATACATCTTTATTTTGTGAAAATAAACCAAATCTTTAATTTGTGAAATTTTCCGAGGGCTGAAGCACCTCTCCTATGAGGAGAGGCTGAAAGAGTTGGGGCTGTTCAGCCTGGAGAAGAGAAGGCTCTGGGGAGATCTTATTGCGGCCTTCCAGTCCCTAAAGGGCCTACAGGAGAGCTGGGGAAGGACTTTTTACTGGGGCATGTAGTGATAGGACGAGGGGAAATGGCTTCAAACTGGAAGAGGGCAGGTTTAGATTGAACATTAGGAAGAAGCTTTTCACTGTGAGGGTGGTGAGGCACTGGCCCAGGTTGCCCAGAGAGGTTGTTGAGGCCCCATCCCTGGAGGTGTTCAAGGCCAGGCTGGACGTGGCCTTGGGCAGCCTGGTCTGGTGGGAGGTGTCCCTGCCTACGGCAGGGGGGTTGGAACTCGATGATCTTCAAGGTCCTTTCCAACCTAAACCATTCTATGATTCTATGAAAATCTAGGGTACACCACAAAAATCTACCATTCTTGTAGTTGAGAGACAGGAAAATCTTCAATGGGTGCCTGTAGAACTTAATTCTCGTGCCATATTCTAAACATTGGTAAAATTGTCAGTTTACGGGAATTACACTCTCGGAGGCGTTAGGACACTCATCCCGCCTGACAGCATCCCTTTCTAAGAACCTGTGAAGATTAGTTTGTAGCGTAGATTTTTCCCGTGTTGGAGTTTATACGGCTGAAAAGCCCCGCGTAGAACGTATCTCTGCAAGTTTAGCGACAAAAATTGCTAAGCACATTATATATAAATAGCAAACTGCCTTCTTTAGGGACTGATACAGACTGCTCTTGAGATAGCTAAGTAGACAAGTATATAGTAAAATATGGGTATATTTAGCACTCCAGAAGGCGATAGATGGTGTTCTGACTTCACATCACATGGGCTCTTAGAATCTTTACCTCTGTATAATCCCTTGTACTCAGCAGTGATGTTGTGGCACATTTGGGACTTAATTGTAAGCTTCGCTGCCAGTCAAAGTGCCAAATGACAGTTTTGGAAGGCAAAGGGTAGACCTGACTCTCAGGAATCGGGAGTAGCCGGGAAGGAGATGCAGGAAGAGGCCAGGGCAGTTTAATGGGATTTGGATTAAATATGGTTTAATGGGATTTTGGCATAAATGTGGTTTTTAACATCTACCTGCTTCATTGGTTCTTTCTTACGGGCATCTGCTTGATTGGATGTATTCTGGTTTGCATCCACTTCTTCAAAAATCAACACTTAAATGATTATGGTCATACAACGAGACTGATGCCGCAGAAGCCCTGGCCAGGCTCGTCGCAGTACATCTCCTCAGGGGCCATGGGAGAGAAGTGGCTGAGATAATGGCCAGAGAGCCAGAGGGGTTGTGGGGAGCTCTGTGAACCTTTCCCAGGAGAGTTCAAAAGAAGTTTTCCTTCTAGATGGTTTTTTCCTGCTTGTTCAAATCTGTGCAGAGCTTGAGACCTTCCCACTTCAAACTCACCCTCTTTTCCCGAGGCTGTTGAAAAGACTCAGATATGCTTCTGATTGGCATGTGAGCCTGGAAAAACTGCAAAGAATATTTGCAAGTGTTATCTTTGAATCAAAACCACCAACTCACTTGGATAGCGTCCCTCACCTCATTCTTCCTTTTTCCCTAGCCTTTTATAAGAACATTTGTGCTGTTGTTGGGAATATCCATCCAGCATTTGTACCCACACATATATATTTTGTGCTGATGTAATGATGCCTCTTATTGAGTGTGACTTTTTTTCCTTTTTTTAGCTAAAATGAATGAAGTGGTAGAGTTGTATTGCAGTTAGTGGAAAGGAGCTGTCTTGAACTGGTGTTGCCATGTTGTTTTCCTTCCAAGAATGCTGTCCTTCTAAACAATGCTACATTTATTTAAAATGAAGGTCATGGACCATGCTAGTTATCCTTAGAGGATGGGTTGAGGGGCAGAAGGCTGATGTGAAAACAAGTCCCAGCACTCCTATAAATAGAGAAGCCATGTAACCAAATCTGGGAACCTAAAGTGTGGTACAGAGCTCGGTATTTTGTGATCTTTAAATTCTTTGAGCAATACTAATACTGAGATAAGTATATTCCGAAACAGTTTATTGTGGAGCTTTTTGTTTGAAATCATCTCAAGTTATACACTTGGTTTGTCTCAGTAGTGCTGTCTTCGTGCGGTCAGACCATCTCAGGGTGACTTCTTTTTTATGCCTCACGCTTTACTACACGCACGCTGACATGGAAAGGTGTGAGCAGACCTGGCAGACTGACTGGGGGGGGGTGACACGGTGAGAATAAGAATGGAGCGGCTCTTGTGTGTTCTTGGCAATAGCGCATTAGCAAGTCCTAGTCTCATAAAGTGGAACACCGTGGAGAAGAGAAACAAACGCACGCGGGCAAAACACGTTGGTAAATGACTCTGGCGCAATAACCCATCGGCTTCGACTGAAAACAGGCTCAATTTTACATACCAGCTCGTTGCATCCTATTCCGCATAGCGCTGGTGGGGAGGTACTATTGCAAAGGATGTAATACCTTTTCTGGGCTTAGGACCTGCTGGGGTCATTGTTGGCTCCCTGGGGGTTTTGGGGGACAGATAGACTGGGACAACTCCATTTGTTTCCAGGAATTGCAGGGTCATTTTCCATCCTCTTAATTGCCAAGCCTCCAGCCACTAGAGGGAGAGAATGCTACATATTTATGGCTTCGTATGCGTGTGGGGATGTGTGTTTAATAAAGGAATTGCTTTTCTGCAGAAAGGCTTTCCAGGCAGTACTATGGCTGGTTTTAACCCCTTTATTTATTTGATCACAGTTTTATAACTGCTCCTGAGATTTGACCTCTGTAGACTTCTGTTGGTTTATGACCTAAAATTGTAGATGCTCTGGAAGATGTTAGATGATCCTTGTCCGTGTTTTACACCCCGTATTTGCTGTCGAGCATCCCCGCTGTGAGATGGCTTCCGTGGGGAAACGTTTGGCTCCTCCTGGATCTGCCTGTCTCCTCATGTTACCGCACACCCCGCTGCACTGATACGGCGTAACATACAGTGTGGCAACGCAGAAATGAAAGACATGGGAACAGCGGGAGAGCAATACCCCTTCCTACTGCTTTCTTCCTGGCGAGCCAGAGCCTCTTTGAGCCTATGGCCTGTTTCCTCTGCAATAATAAAACAAGCCCAAGAGGGATCTCATTTCATTTGGAATTAAACCATTGAGTTAGTAATTATTGTAGGCAGATGAGTTTTAACGATTTCAAAGGACACCAGCAAGGAGTTGTAGGTTGAGGGAGAGGAACAGGGATGGAAGTTGCAGCGAGTAAATTTTGTATACTTCTGAAAATGAAATGAGATTGAAACTTTCCTTTGCAGATTGAGCTCCACGGGGAAGACCCGTGGACCGGCTGTGGCAATGAAAGTCTGATGAGGGGACCATGGGACTTTGAGGGGTCTTGAAAAGTAGCCTGGGATGAAAGCAGCACGCTCAGTGGGTTGGAAGAGCTGCAACCTTCGGTCTGCAGTGGTATTTATTGAGTGAATTTACATCCCCCTGTGGATGGTGGGTGGGGAAGAGAGAGTCTCTCTGCCTTTCTTTTGACTCCAGTGGGTGACTCAAGGCAGTGCTCTCTCAGAAGGGAAACCTCACGATGCTGCAGCAGCCTGAAGTGTTGAAGGAGAGCGTCTCTCTGGGTAGTTTTCCTGACTCTGAAAGTTAATAGTTCCGGTTAATAGAGGGACTCCGCGAAGAGGTTTCCTTACGCCGATTGGAGCCGCAGATGATGCTCCAGCACAAGAAGCTCTCCTGGTGAGGTTGGGGCTGGTCCCAGCTGCTCCTTTCCCTGCCTGTTTCACTCGCCCGGCTGCGCCCTGCCTGGCACAGCTGATGATGGGCACGAGAAAGCAGAGAGGGAAATGCACAGGAAGGCACTACAAACCTTGAGACTGACCTGACCCAGGCACATTAGAAAAATATGCGTGTAAGGACTAAATAATACATCATCCTAGAGAAGACGGTCAAAACACTCCTCGTTGTCTTGGGTGTCCGTCACTGAACATCTCATACTTGTAGGGCTGAGGTTTGGCTGCTCTGGGAGCCCGCCCTGCTGCAGTGTGTGCTCCTCTCTGCGCGTCTCGCTTGGCTTAAGGGTCTCTCACCACGTACTCGTAACTCAGGCTAACTGAAGCCATGAAAACGCGGCGCGAACGGAGTTCCTTAAGCTCAGCATCCAGGGCCACAGGTCAGAGCTTGTATTAAATAATAGAGCTCGAAGAGCGACGAGTGAATATGAAAGACTTCTCCACATCACTCTGTGCATTTTGATGAACTGTGGCCGTAACCTTATAAATATGACCTGCTCGTTTAAGCCTTCGCTTGCCTGCTGCAGATGCGAGGTCTTGGGAGACTAATCTATTTGCCTTCTGTACAATAGCTTTGTTTATTGAGAGCCATGCTGTAAAATTGTTATTCAAGCAGTAATCTCATGGACTTCAGTGGGAGCTCTCTCTGCCTTGGCTGGATCGCACCGTGCCATCTCACCGCTGTGGCTTCTGCCGGTGCGGATATCTCAATGGAAGGAAAAGCATTTCTGTTCCAGGGTTTAGTATGTATTTGCGGGTGTAGGACCAGGTCGGGGTGCCGTGTCTGAAGGCACCCAGCTCCAGTGAGGTCCCCACTGGGTTTGGGTAGGGGAGAGGGGACAGAGAGGAGCTCGCTCGGGTGTGAGTCTAGCTTTGACGTTGTGACAGGGGAGGGCTGTAAGAGCCCCTTTGCCACGAGGCATGGCCACGCTGTGCGCCCCAGAGGTTCTGTCCCCAGGTCCTGCAAGGGAACATCCCTCCAGGGAAGAGGGAGGAGCACGGTTGCAGGGTATAGGGCATTGCCAGTCCCTTTTGACCTTAAAATGTGTGACCTGGGGGAGCAGCTGTTGTTTCCCTGCAGATCTGCTCATGAATAGTAATATTAAGCTCCAGTTTTCTTTAAAAAAAAATAATTCTTTTTTGGCTGCAGATCTCTCTCTAAGTACACAAACGAAATGAATTTCTATACGAGCACTGTGCTACTTGTAAAGCCCTTTCTTTTTCAAATTTAGTTTTATTCCTTTTTTTAATCTTCATAGGATTTTCCCCGAATAAGCAGAACTAGGGCAGTGCTGGTAACAGATGGACGTAAAGAAGACTCGGATGCTGGAGAGACGTAACGGGCTTGGGGATCTGAAGTGGGGTGCTTTCCTCATCACCGTAAGAATTTAATTTGACTGCAGGTTATTAATTTTCGCCTCTAAAGCAGAGGTCTTAGCAACAGAGCGTGTTCCTTGGCAACAGACCGCCACGGTTTAATTAAAGCAGGTGTGGGAGTTTTAAAAATGCCACTGTTGGAAAAAGTTGAAAGATATTAGCAAATCAAATGGGCTGAGGCATGAGTCGTCTTGTCAGTCAGACGGGGGTGACAAGGAAAAAGGCATAGTAAACAAGATGCAAACCGGGGAGGCAACTTGGCAAAGGAGCGGTTCTGGAAGGGAGGCAGGTACGGGACTTGCATGGTTTGCTGCCTTCCCGGGGACCATCCCGCCGAACAGCGTGGAGAGGGGTGGGAGGACCGTCTGCGTGTCCGGGAGCTCTCGTGCTGTGAGCCGAATAGGTTACTTAATTAAAAAAAAAAAAAATTGCTTTTTAAAAAGAGGTTTCCAAACCGCGGTTTTCCACTAGGTATTTCGTAACAGTTATAGTTTGTTTTCGTCCTCTCAAAAATTGAAGCTGTTTTTTTGTTAGTAAAATCAAACAAAAAGTCCTTTGAGGAGAGTCTGTGGGCAGCGGGGCTGTGGCCTGTTCCATCGTTTACCTCCTTTGCCCCAGGAGCACGCTGCGTGCGATGCACACCTCTGCCAGCAGCTGGGCTGGTGCCTCTTTGCACTGTGGCTGCTGAATATAAATATATAGGATAATGGTACAGAGATGTACCATTGCATAAAGGGCTACGAAGGTGATGAGGGGGCTGGAGCATCTTTCTGATGAGGAAAGGCTGAGGGACTTGGGGCTTTTCAGTCTGGAGAAGAGAAGACTGAGGGGGGATCTTATCAATGCTTATAAATCCTTCAAGGGAGGGTGCCAGGGGGATGGGAACAGTCTGTTTCCAGTGGTGCCCAGTGACAGGACAAGAGGGAACGGGCACAAACGTGACCATAGGAAGTTCCATCTGAACCTGAGGAGGGCCTTCTCTCCTGTGCGGGTGGCAGAGCACTGGCACAGGCTGCCCAGAGAGGTGGGGGAGTCTCCCCCTCTGGAGCCATTCCAAACCCGCCTGGACGCCGTCCTGTGCCACTGCTGGAGGTGCCCCTGCTCTGGCAGGGGGTGGGACTGGGGGAGCTCCAGAGGGCCCTTCCAACCCTCACCAGTCTGGGATTCTGTAATGAATAATGCCAAATACACGTAATTACATTAGAAATAACTGTAGTTTGTGCCAGCGTATGGAGTGTATATATACACGTAGCTGATCGGGGCTGGAGAAGTGGTTTGGAGCAGGGACAAACAAGTTTGGGCTCCCCTTTCTGTCCCTGTTGCTGTTTCGGTGTGTAACCTTGGGCAAGTCCAGAGAAGACCATATGCTGCTGGTTTGCAGCTGCAAGAGGGAGATAATAACCTTTTTCCCTTTCTGTGGTAAACAGCAAGATCCCGATCGCTTACATCAGAGCAACTGATTTTTATGCACTCGTTCAAGTCCTATAATTTATGACTAAAACTATCTGTGTGTCAGAGTTAGTTCAGGAGGACACTCGTATCTGGGGCTCCTGAATATGTCATCTCCTATTAAAGAACAAACAAACTATCTTGTAATGTACCATAAATAATAATAATAATAATACTTTGCAAGAGCCTGAGGCACTGCGTTATTGCTGTGCTAATCTGAGAGGCGCTGGGGCATTATGAAAGTATTCCATAGGGTTTGGGGTTTTTTTTCGTGAAGGAAAGTACGTATTTCATAGTTGCGTAGCGTGGCTGATTGGTTTTTAAAGCCGGGCTGGCTAATTCCTAGTAGAGGTTAGACAAATTCCCCTCCTTTCTCATTAATTAACCTGTAGGATTTGGTGCCTTTTCTTTGCAGTTCAGTAGAGACAATGGCTGCGAGAACATATTTGTGCTCTCTAACATGTAATGAAGAACATCTGCCTTCTGCGGCAATGAAATAACCGTTGTGTGACAGGGCTCTCCAAAGAGCACGGTCAGGCTCCCGCTTGAATGAGGCATTTCAGGGCCGGAATTTCGATGGGGAGGCGTTTGCCGGGGGATGTTCTCCACCGCCTGCAGTCAACGTCGTAGCTGGGGAGGAACGAGAGAGTGGGGGGAAGAGCAAAGGAAGGGAAATCCCCGCGTGAAGGCAGCAGCAGGAGAGGGAGAGGAGCATCTGGGAAGAAGTTTCAGCATCCAGAGAGCGGTTTATAGCAGTATTCTTAGGGTGGGATTAAAGAAGGGAGGCCTTGAAGATCTAAAGGAGATTTCAGTGGTGATGCGGTAATGTAATATAGTGAAGAAAAGAGGTTAGTGGCAGGTAAAACCCTGCAATGCTGCTGTGCTTCCTTTAATGCTCTCGCAGGTTGCAAGAAAATTAGCCATCAAGTTTGGGATCCCAGTGCTGTGTTTTGGATCTGACTCGAGCTAGGGATCTGCACCCAAAAGCTGCCCTGCGATACCACTGCGTGATAGTAAATAGCGGTGGGATAGCGGGGTGGGTGTCTGTGTGTATTGGATTGGACAGCGGATTGCAGTGGGAATGTCGTTACAGTCGCGTGTGTGTCGCTTACATGACTCCGAATGTATTGGATGAGGTACAAGGATGGAGATTACTTTTTGCTTTTTCATCAGTGCAGCATGGTTTTAAGTGTCCTTCTGCTCATACGCATTTGCTCAGCTTGTGAACCGCTCTCCAGCTACGAGTCATCAGGAGGAAAGAAGTTACACAGGGAAAAGTGGCATTAATATGATTATAGTCCTTACATCAGTCACAACTGCCACTACAGAGCAGGGCTTGGCTGGGGAGACTTGTGTCCAGTTCTGGGCTCCCCGGGTCAACAAGGACAGGGAACTGCTGGAGAGGGTCCAGCAAAGGGCTACAAAGATGATGAGGGGACTGGAGCATCTCTCTTATGAGGAAAGGCTGAGGGACTTGGGGCTTTTCAGTCTGGAGAAGAGAAGACTGAGGGGGGATCTTATCAGTGCTTATAAATCCTTCAAGGGAGGGTGCCAGGGGGATGGGAACAGTCTGTTTTCAGTGGTGCCCAGTGACAGGACAAGAGGGAACGGGCACAAACGTGACCATAGGAAGTTCCATCTGAACCTGAGGAGGGCCTTCTCTCCTGTGCGGGTGGCAGAGCACTGTCAGAGGCTGCCCAGAGAGGTGGGGGGGTCTCCCCCTCTGGAGCCATTCCAACCCCGCCTGGACGCCGTCCTGTGCCACTGCTGGAGGTGCCCCTGCTCTGGCAGGGGGTGGCACTGGGGGAGCTCCAGAGGGCCCTTCCAGCCCTCACCACTCTGGGGTTCTGTGGCTTTCAGGGCTGAGTGTGAAAGCACGATCCAGCAGTGGGCTGGGAGCAGTTTCCCCCAGCCCTCGGGGGGGTTGGAAGGATGCTCCACGCTGCAAGTTTTTATTATTCTGTATAGATTTAGACCAAGTGGCTGGATTGTCCCAAAAGTTGGTTGATCCAGCCCGAGTGTGGCGAAAGGAATTGTGCAGGCAGTGGGAATCCAGAAGCAGCTGTGTGAGGCAGAAACACACCAGCTGGTTTTGGTCCTTCTTCTGCAGAGAAAGAGATTTTCAGAGTCTGTGACAGGTAAAACATGACCAGACCGCAGCTCTGCTGAGAATGAATGGGATGTTGTGTTATCGATGAGAAATAAATGAGTTCTTACGGGGGATCTATTCCGGAGTGATCCCCCAGACAAACCGAGGACCTGCTCTGCTCACCTAAGCAAAATCTATTCCCTGCCTCCCCGGCGGGATTGGCGCTGCTTTGTGTTGTCTCAGGTGTGTGAGTTACCCCTGGGGACTCGGCGGCAGCGCTGGCAGAGCTCCAGCTGCTGTGAACCTCTGCAGAAGAACACCAAAGGTGCTGACGTGCGGCTCTGACGCATCCCCACCTTCCATGGCCGATGGAGTGATGGGGAAGGGATAGCCAAAAGCGCCGCCTTCTCTCAGCTCTGTCTCCAGTGCCTTTCTAGAAATAGAAGGATGTCCTCGAATTATTTCAAGCAATATTGAATTGTTTGCTCTCATCGGTAGTAGAAATCACATTTTTTTGTAAGCTCAATCGCAGGGCAGGAGCCTGCAGCGCAAACTCTGTGCCTAAATACTGCACGCTCGAAGTTGCCCCCGTTTCCCCTTGGGGCAACGTGGATTTTCCCACCAGGGCAGCGCCCGTAGCGCTGCTCCGCAGTCCTCTGTGCCACTCGCAGCTCTGCTGCGTCGTTTGAAATTCTGCGTGTCCGATGTGTGCTGGTGGGGCTGCCCCCTGTGTGCTCGGCTGCGACATCCCCGTTCAAAGGCTTGGCAGAGGAGCCAAGGTGTGGGGTCCTCTCCTGAAAGGCGGGTGCTTTGGGGTTGCTCCAGTGGAGAAGCTCATGGGTGGCTCTTCCTTCCTCTTGTGCCTTCTGCCCTGGCCGGGGCTCTGGGGTTGGTCCCCTGCCCGCCGGCTGGCTGCAAAATGCTTTGCCTAGAGAGTGAGGCAACAGAGGTGCAGTTTTTTGGCAGGGGAAACGCAGCCGGGTTCTAGCTGAGATTGCGCGTGCCGGCGGGAATCGCTGCCCCGCTGATCTGGGCAAGATTGGATTTGCGTGCGGACTGACGGCGATTCGGGGATTTGGCTAATCTCTGGTCCTTGTTGCCTTTTGTCACCTTCGCAGGGAGCAAGAATTAACCTGGCAGCCTTTGGTTTACTTCTGAAATCAGCTTAGCATCAACAAGGGATGGGAAGCGAGACAGTGGAATATTAGCTTTATTGACAGGCCTAATCAACAGCTGACAGCAGGAGGAGAGAAATCGGTATAATTTCTGCTTGGGCGTAACAAGCCTCAACAAAAATTGTCCTCCTCCTCCTCCAGATCCACTTTACCAATTAGAGCAACAGGGTGGGATGTGCCAGACAACTTCTCCCTCCATTTGCACTGCCAAGTTTAAGGTGGGTGTAACTTTGACTCAAGTTCGTGGAGTTACTGGGACGATGCAGTGCGTGTTTTAAAGAGGACCTTGTGCTTAAGAGGGTCTTTCTTGTATTATTTGTGTGTGTTCTTGACAATAATGCCAATCTCTCATTTAATATTTCCTTGTAGAAAAAGCTTTTAATTCAATTCAGATTGAATTACAGAGAACCTGATCATTGCTTTTCTTTTTAATCCAATTTTCCGAAGGAAACAATGCCCATGCGTTCAGGGTGTCTGTCTGTCTGTCAGTTCTTCTGTCCCAGCTCTCCCCAACCCCTCTGGCTCTTCAGTCAGTGGGGAGAGTTGCACTGGATCTGACTGACATCCCAAACACGTGATGTACCTCTGAGTTCTGTGAAAAGCGGGGCTGCACGCAGACGTGGCCATCGCGTGCAGTAGATCGGGCTCTCCCCGGGGAGGAAGGTGAGGAGCAGCCCCAGATTGACAACATGTATGCTCCAGAAGAGTTTTCAGAGATGAGATTTTCAGAGCAGAGTCCTCCTTTGGATGTAGATAACTTCCCTGGGCTTTCTGTCGCTTAACATAGGAAACTTGAGCAGAATTCCAAAGTTTGGATGTCTATAAGGGTTTGCCTCCTGCCTCTTTCTTTTGTCAGCCATCTCTGGCAATACCGATGGCTGTCAGTGCCTATAGAAAAGGTGATGGGATACGGCTTGATGTAACTAGAGCAGGCTGCGTGGGGCCCGAGCGACGCGAAGATGCTGGGCAGCATCCCTTCGCTCTTGCCTGTACTTCTGTTCTGTCCTATTTGAATAAATAAGCGAAGACACCTAGGCAGGCTGCGGAACGGCGCAGGGCGAGCAGAAAGCGGCAGTCACGAGGAGCTGCGTGGTGTTTCCCGACTCAAAGTCTCCAGCTGCAAGAAAAAAAAAACGTTGCCTCCTCCGGAGGTCAGGAGCAGGAGATTCAAACGCCCTTCTGCCCTTGAGGCGGGAGTGCAGGGAAAAAACCCAAAGCCATTCAAACACAACCCTAAATCCTCTGCAAATGTAATAGAGGAGATTGTAGCTTCTCTACGGGTTCTGCAGTATATCCTGTGTATGCATCCAGTATACCCAGTGTACCCAGTGTATGTGTGACCTGGCTGTGGGCTTCTGTACCCGCTGCAGGACATCAGTCATTTCCCACGTTGTCTCCACGGTTTGTACCTGTCCTCTCCTGCCTCTGAAGCTGGTTGCAGACTTCATCAGCTGCCACAGAGGAGGTATCGGGAATCTCAGCGGGGTATTTTGACTGTGTTGAGGTGTGCGTCAGTCCTTGCGGCGCGCTGCCCCTTCCTGCGGGCGGTCGGCGCCAGGAGGATGGCAGAGGGCTGCGGCAGCGCAACAGCCTCTTCGAACGGCCTTGGCCAACTCCTTTCGATCGCCACGTCTCCTCCGTAAAATGGGGAGAACCATGTCGACATACGTGTCCCAGCTGGAGGAATCGGGAGGGTTCAATCCCGTTTCCAGCTGGCTGTGCGCATCCCATATGCTATCGCCGCCTCGTCTAACCAGCGCCAGACAGACTGATCTCCTCTACCCCGGCGTGGTGGGTGGCCGTATTGATGATGAACGCTTAATGAGTGTCTTTTCTTTCCTAACTATGCGGGGGGCTGTTATTTCCTTGCTCTGACCAAAAAGTCAGGCAAAAGGAAGGGGAGCGGGCAGGGGATTAAAACCTTTAGTGGGGTGCAGAGCGCGGGGGCCGGGGGGGAGGAGAACCCTGGGCAGGTGCAGCGCTTTTCTGGGCTTGGGAGGTTTTGTTTCGTTGGGAAAGGGGACTTATCCTGCATGCGGAGAGCAGAGCGAGAACTTACTGCCCTTCAAACGTCAGCAAAATCCCCAGCCCCTTGCTGAGCGGGGAGGCATGTGCTGCCTCTGCAGCTCTGGGAGTCCCGGAGCGGCGGGGGCGAGGGTGACCGGGGCACCGGCAGGAGGGCAGGGGGTGCTGAGCGCCTGTGGGGACCCCCCAGAACTTCTCCTAGTTGTCCCCTCCCTCCCCTCCCCTGCTGCAGAGTTTCAAAGCACGGCAAAGGAGGGGAAAAAAAAAAAAGGACATCCCCCTCCCCTCAAATCCCTCAGTCTGTGACTGAAATAAATAACTACAATCCCAGGTAGTGAGGAGGCTGCTAATAACGTGCTCTTGACAGGCACGGGATTGCCGGGCTGAGGGATGTCTGACTGAGAGCTCCAGGCTCGGGTGGGGGTGGGGGGNTTTTTTTTTTTTTTTTTTTTTTCCATCCCCCTCCCTGATAATAAGGACATCATCAGAAGCAAGATGCAGTGGCTAAGGGATGGCTCAGGAATGGTGAGTTCAGGTAGCTATGTCTTTCTCTTTTCCTCTTATTGCAGTACTTTTGACGGGGAGAGAAGCCTCCGTCCTATCTCCTCCTGACTCCTCCTTTACTCCCTGTCCTTGAAACCATTGATCACTCTGTAGCCATTTTATGGACTCGGCGTTCCCAAACTGCTGAGCAAAAGAAGAAATTAAAAGGAAGGAAGGGAGGGTGTGCATGCCTCGCGGCGNTTTTCCAGGTTGCTCGCATGTGGGGTGGAACAGGCTGGGGAGAGGACTGGAGGGAGAGGAGTACCGAAAGGGGGCTGCTGGTTCTCGGCAGCGTTACCGCCGCTGGGACCTGTCAGATCTGCCCCTTCTGTGGATGATGGGTTACGGTACGGGGGGAGCCTGAATGTGCTGCTGAGCCGGAGCGTCCCTACATCTGCTTGCATCAGACTGTAAAACGCTCCTCTGAAGTGTAGAGGCAGCTCTGCTTAATAAAAAAAAATATAAATTAAAATACTGCCAATTTGCAGATGCCCTCGCTGTGCCTGGAGTACGGCTCTGAGGGGCTGTGTGTGCCAGGAGGGAAACCGGGGAAGTTCCCCCGTCTCGGCAAGGGGCTCTTTCTCATTCAGAAACTTCCCCGTGAAGAGATGCGGTTGTTATTGAGATCTCCTCCTCCCCACCTCTCCCTCCTCGTACAGCTTTGCTTTGCAGCGGCGTTTCCCTCTGCTTTTCCCTCTCTGCGCTGGGTTGGGTTTTGCGGACGTTTTTTTTTGTTTTGCCCTTCCCTCGGCATTTTCCACCCCGCGGGGAAGCTCGGGGCATCCCTACGGGCTGGTCCCGTGGCACAGACCCGCTCCGGGGAGGCTGGCAGCATCGGGCCGCTGCCGTCACCTGGCTCTGCCCCTGCATTTCGGCTCCGTTGGGGGCACCCGGCAGATGTTACTGGCAGCGGGGGTGATTTTGGAGCCAGCGCAGAAATCACTGCCCGTTCTCTCCTGGTACCCGGCTACCGGCCCCGTGACGCCCCGTGCAGGTTGCTCCTGCCCTCCATCCCCTCTAAGATGCTTACACAAACAGGAGCTTAACGGTTTCTGCTTCTGAACGGCTCTGAGCCGGTGCTGGAAGCATAACGTGAGGGTGCAGACAGCAGCCTGCGGCAGATAGCAAATTTGTTGAAGGTCCTGTTTAAGGCTTGTCTACCGCCCAGCAACAGTTTGGGGGTTTCGCCGCCTCTTCCCACCCTCTGAGCATCCAGGCTTTTTCCTTCCCCTCCGCCACCCTGTCCCCGCGCCGGCAGAGCGCTTTTCCCCTCTCCGCCTGTGTCTAAGCAACACAAATCGCCTTTCACCCGTTTGCCAATTTACATTTGCAGAGATTACTACGCCGAAAGAAAAGGGGCGATGGAAAAAGCTGGATGGGGCTCTTTCATCCTTTTTTCCTTTCCTCCCCGGGTGACTGCTGAGCTCTGGTGGGGAGGGGAGGGGATGCGGTGCCGGGCAAACTGCTTTTCTAATTGACATAGCGCAAGACTTGACACTTCCTCGCCCTCTTATCTTTCCAGCTTCCTTTCTTGCTGCTGGCAATAAGGGAGACTTTGTTATTTTGCTCTGATTAGTCTAATCTTTGCCTTCTCTTAGAGAGAAATTATAGTGGTTGCTGAATAGCCTGTAATTTAAAATATTCTGGGGGGAAAGTGAAACTCCGGTGATTGATTTTGAAGCAGCTTCTACCCAGGAATTTCCCAATACTGCTCCTTCTAATAAGGGAAGAATGAAAGAGAGGGCTGTTGTTTCTGTGTTTTATACAGCAGTGTAACAACCTCAGCAGTATATGAAGATACTCCGTGTATCTTTAGATCATCTGAAAATAAGGTAAAAAATGATTACAGAACACCAAAGTAAAACTGAACCAAACAAGACCAATCCAGCAGAGATCTCTGCAAGCTTTTGCGAGCGAGGAGCCTGGTTCCCTGGGGATGAGTGGCTGTGGTCCGAGGGATCCGATGGGCGAACAGCGCTCCTGCGTCTGGAAGCGCTGGGCTCCTGGGACCGCTCGTATGGCCGCGCTGCAAAGCCAAGGTCTAGGGGATGCTTGGTCCGTACAAATCCTGCTCTCCTTTTGCAAGACAAGGCGTATCGGTCCAGATGTCCTGGCCAAATGCCAGTGCAGATAACTATATTCCATCTAATGCAGATTTTGCCTGTTGTTCCCATTGGTTGAGTTACTTTAATTGTTAGTGCTTAAAATGTTGCATGGTATTGGTGTACTCTGCTGAACAAATGAGTTATCCCACACCAGAAGTAGCCGCGGTTCAGCCTGTCAGTGTGAAGGGTATCGTCTCAGTCGAGTGGCTAAAATGTGCTACAGAAATATAAAATGGCTCAGTTTACTCCTAAGCGAAGGTTGGCTGATCCGTTCACGCGCATTAGGCTGCCTCTCCCATATGGTGGAGAACCTTAGCCTTTCATCTAGAGCAACGCTGGACCAATTTTCATGAGCACTGAGCCTCTATTATGGATTTTCAGCTGTCTCTTTACTCTGATATTATTTTCTGTGTATCTACTAAAGAGCAGCAGCAGAAATTTATTTTGGATAGCATCCCTGGACTTTGTTCTGCTCAGGCACGTTGATCTAAACCTGGATTTTAGACTGATTTCTCAGAAGTTCTGCACAGCACTGATTTATTGAAAGGACTATTTTCTGTTGTTCTCGGCGCTGGGTTGGGTCACAGAATCAGACCCGCTCCCTTTCAGAGTTAGTCATCTCTAAGAAGCGTGTCACTGATATTTTACAAGCGGTGGTACCTTTTGTTCTCATGGCAGGTGGCTCTTTGTTTCTAAATCAGCCCCTTAAACCTAGCTATTATTGCACAATATTAAGCTGTCGGGGCTTCTTTTTCTTCTCCTTTGCATGTGCTGCTTTCTGTTTTTTAAACAATTAATCTTTTGCCAATTATGCGAGCATCCCATGAGGGTGTTTTACATGCTTCATTGGTACTAAGTTGCTAAACTCTGCTAGTATCTGTTTCTAACCCAGAAAGATGAAACTAATTGTCATTGGTAGTGATGAGAATAAATCTACGCATCTGATCGGCATTGTAAGTACGATGATTATTTGGTTAGGCGTTCTTCGCAGAGCGTATCGATCCGGCATGATAATCAAATGAGTTGGCTTAAATCATGCCATAATACAGCCTTTTCTGGAATAGCTGTTTATCTGACAAGGGCAGAGTTTTTCCCCAAGCCTGTGTCTATATTACAGGAGAGACAAGCGTGCATCTTCCTTGGTATTTCCTCACACGGGGTCTAATTCTGGGCTTAGCGTTGTGCCTCTGAAAGTCAAAGTGAGCGCAGCTATTAGCTTCGATAGATACACAGTCCCAGTCTTGTCTTTTTTTTTTTTAGGCATATATAGCCACATTTTTACAGTGTGTGTTGTTCAAATATTTCAAATCAATCTGTTGATATTTTACATTGTTGTCATAAACAAAAAATAAGCTCTTGTAAATCATCAGAACTTAAAATATGTTGAAAAGGAATTCAGTGAATAAAAGGGCCAAATCCGGCAAGCGGTGGTGATGTTCACGAGCAGCGCAGTTCAGCAGCCAGAAAACTTTCTTACGTTTTCCCTTACTGATTCTTCTCCACTTGTCAGTGTGCAAATCAGGGGATATTTAAAGTACAAAGACTCTTTGCGCTCCATAATCCTAAAAAAGGTCAGCGTGAAGTCAGAAAAAGAGAAGTAGAAGAAAGCGGTTTTGGTCTGATTTTCATTTTTGAAAGTTTGGATAAGCAAACGCGGTTGGTGGGGAGAAGCCAGGCCAGGATGGGATGGAAAAAGGATCTTGCAGTATCCAGGCTTTAGGGATAAATGGGACTTAAGAGGCCCAGAGCACCCAGAACTCCCACAGAGATCAAAGGGAAGAGAGAGCGCTCGGCTCCGCTGATGGAGCACGTCGCAATGAAGCACCCAGCGAAGCCGCAGTGACCCGCCGAACGCTTTGGGTGTCCCACAGAGGATGCTCTTTGGTCTGTCATCCCCGTACCCTGCAGCCTCGGCAAGGAGGGCCTTTTTCCACAGAAGAGTGGCTTATTGCAAGTTTGTCCCTCTTCATCCTTGGAGGTGTTATCACAGGAGGGTGATACTTGGGTTGACCGAGCTCTGCACACGCTGGAGAATTGTGTGTGTGCTGCAATGCCACAGAGCTGCCAGAGCCTGATCAGTCCTACCAAATGCATTTCTTTGTGGGGATTTTTCTCACCCGCATAGTTTCTGCTCTGTTTTCCATTTCTTTCTCAGTTTGGGGCTTCTTTACTCTTTCAATTATAGAAACACAGAATCATAGAATGGTTTAGGTTGGAAGGGACCTTGAAGATCATCCAGTTCCACCCCCCTGCCCTGGGCAGGGACACCTCCCACCAGCCCAGGTTGCTCCAAGCCCTGTCCAACCTGGCCTTGAACACCTCCAGGGATGGGGCAGCCACAGCTTCTCTGGGCAACCTGCGCCAGGGGCTCACCACCCTCAGAGTCAAGGATTTCTTCCTAATATCGCATCTAAATCTCCCCTCTTCCAGTTTGAAGCCATTCCCCCTCATCCTATCACTACATGCCCTTGTAAAAAGTCCCTCCCCAGCTCTTCTGTAGCCCTTTTTAGGGACTGGAAGGCCACAATAAGTTCTCCCCGGAGCCTTCTCTTCTCCAGGCTGAACAACCCCAACTGTCTCAGCCTGTCCTCCCAGCAGAGGGGCTCCAGCCCTCGCAGCATCTTCGTGGCCCTCCTCTGGGCCCCGCTCCAACAGCCTCCTGCTCGCGTTGCTATGAGAGTACACAAAAATTGTCGAGCTTAAGAAAGAGCTGATGTTATGGTGATGGGTAAATACCTGATACATGCTGACAATTGCCCTTATGTCAATCCCAAGAGTGGTGAGGAGGAGGCCTGGCTCTCGTCCCACGTGCAAACCATGGCTCTGTGCCCCAGTTCCTCCCTGCTGGGTAGCAGATACGCTGATAACTTCTCGATCTCCTGAACTATGTCCTGATTATTCATCGGGGACGTCTGGAAAACCCTTTGAGACCATTGCTTGGAGGGTGCCACAGAAATCGGAAGCAGTATTTCGTAGACCATCAAGCGGGATGCCCTGGCTGGGAAACCACAGGCACCGTGCGGTCCCAAAGTCCATCTGTCCCTCCTGCATCCGGGGTTTCGGTGTTTGAGCACAGCAGGCTTTGTAAACCGCAGTGGGTTTTTTTAACTGCTAAGAACCTGATTTCCTTGTATCTAGTCAAAGGGTTTTTCTTTTTTTAAACACTTCATGAAAAATCTCTGAAATGCTTCAAGCTAACATCTTAATGTATTTATGACATTAGCTGCTTCTGCTCCAGAACGGTTGCTCTGAATCTCTTTGAGCCTGGCTGTTATTTTGAACATGACTAATTCCCTGAGTGACTAAGCTCTTAGATAATAGGAAAAATTCATCAAGTTATCTTGGTCTCCAATAGTTTCTATTGTTACGAAAAGACATCTTATGAAAAAATAAATAAATAAAATTGCCTATTATGTAATGTGGGCAGGGAAAGGAAAGACGAGAATTGTTGGACAATGGCAGGAGTGTCATATCTGGGAGCCTGTTTCAGGCTGTGAAGTCTCTAACTTGGCCTAGTGGGAGGGTGTGGGTGAGAAACAAAGTCCAGTTGCTGGTCCAGAGCTCTGGTGAACTCCCACTGAACCCAAAGAGGCGTATTCACGGGCACGAGTGCTCTCTTCAGAGGGGATCCCATCTTCTGCCTCCCCAGCTCTGCCGTGCTACAGAACTCCTTGGATTTAACCCAAGACCATGTTGGGCATGCAGTAAATCACACCACACCTTCTCTGCCGTAGTTGTTTTCAGGTTGCAGACCGAGACGCTCAGAACTCATGCAATGCCACGTTTTGGGTAGCACAGGGAACCTCGGCTCTATCCCAGAGTACCCCTATGTCGGCATTGCTGATGAATGATGCAGAAGAGCAATTTGCACTTCTTGAAGAAGCCAACGCAACACCGGGTTCTTTCCTGCGCCCGTTGTGTTTAACCCATGTCCTCCAGCCGAGCGGGTTGATCCGTGTGATCCCGCCTGGCGGGTGTCCCTTTGGCTCACTGCAGTCGCCCGTTGTCACGAGCAGTCAGCAGGAGGGCAGCGCCGGTCGTTCCTGGAAGGCTGTTGTACGGCATCAGGCAGGGACCGCTGCCTGTGCTACCGCTCACTGCGGGCGATCCCACCGAGGCGGGGTGGAATAGGAAATGAAGGCCTCTTGGCATTCATTTGCCTCATTTGGAGAAAGCAAAAAAAAGAAAGAAACAAGCTATAAACTTCTCTTTCTTTTTTAATGCTGATATTATTGCTGATAAAAATGAGTGTTTTATGTTCTATTCACACATCTACTGGTATCCAGCTGGAATTCCTACTTCATTAGGTTGCCTTGTATCGTTTTCTTCATTAAAAGAGTGCCAGATTCAATAGGCTGTTCCTTCTCTTTTTTTTTTTTTGGCAGGCAGAGAGAAGGGGGAGAAAATGATTTATATGGAATACATCTAATTCTCTAGGTTAATTTGTGTGAAGAACATGAGACCCATGGGTCACCTTCTTAATAAGATGGTTTTTTCTTTACTCAATATCTTGACGAGGAGAAATCCAGGGAAGCCAAAGCCAACAGTGTTGCAGAAGGAGTACGAGGAGGGCTGCGAGGAGCTGCAGGGGATTTCTTTCCATCCTCGTCCCTCTTGCACGAAGTGGGGCCGTGGCTTCTGCTCCCGTCTGCCACGGCGTTGCGTCATGACTCTCAGTAAGTCGTGGGACTGTGCCTGGGCTCTGCTTTCCTAATATATACGTGGTGGATAATTTCATATTTCCCTCAGAGTAAGCTCAGGCTGACAGAGCAGCCCTAAAAAGTTGAATAACAAGTCCCAGGGAGCGTACTGCGTCAGGACTTCCAAATTCATCAACCTTTGCATTTCTCGCGGTGCACCGGAGCAGGGCCTGATTTGGCTGTGCCCATAAGCAGAGCTGATTATAATCCGTTTGGTGGAGAGGGGAGAGTCCTCGTGCAGGAGAGCTGCTCGTTAAACCCACGCTTTCTGCAAGGTCAGTCAATAAAGGCACAAAGCAGAACCAGAAACTCTTTTTTTTTCTTTCCTGCCTTGTCCTCTGTGCGGTGTCCAACGTGGCTGTTTGGTGTGGGCATCATGGATCGCGCTGCTTCCGTTCTGCCCGGCACCTCACTCTCTCTTGCACTGCTAATTGCTGGACCTCCGCAGGCTTAGGCAGATGAAAATACTCTATTAGATTTGCTTTTTTAACTGTGTAGGAAATGGGATGCGTTGGATTTCAAAGGTCCTTCCCGTGTTGTGGCGAAGCTGCAGTACACCCTTTGATTTTCATGGCGAAGAGCTTTCTTCTCCTCTGTGTCTGTGCCGCTGTATTTCTCAGGGACCACACTGGGGACGCTGACCCTGGATTTAGTAAGACAGTTGCTAGTGGGTGATAATTTTATTTTTTTTTTCACTTACCACTTTGCCCAATGGGAAGATCTTTGCAATTTAATGCCAGGAATGAGAGCAGAAGCATTGGAGTTCCTCTAAGAGTGCCCGGAGGGAGCAGTGGAAGGGACTTGTCTTGGATTTTTCTGCAGTTTGGGCTTTGCTTTTTTTACCTTGTTTCCAGGCTCAACTGCAAGCCCAGATGCCTGAGAAGTAAAATTAAGAAGTAAATGTCTATGTATTCTTTTAGGCCATTTTTTTTTCAGACAAAAGAGACCTTACGTAAGGTTAAAATGAACATCTGAATTTGATGGGCCCTTTTAAACTGAACTTTCTCAGTTCCTGAAGTCTTTCTCTGTGACCGGGGTAATTGGGGTTGCCACATCTGATTTCTGCTGGATTTGAGTTGGTTGGGTTTTTTTCTTTTCTTTTTCAAAATTGGGAGTCTGAGGATGCTTCTAGAGCACCGGCTGGGGTGTGGAGCAGATGCAAGGAGAAGAGAAAGCATTTGCAACGTGATTGCCAGGGGCATGAGATTTTAGTCTGTCTTAATGCTTTAAGTTCAAATCAACTTAAAAATAGAAGTTTTGTTGTTCTCGCTGCAATCCAGACAAGCCCCGTGGAATCAACCCCCCACACAGGCTCGCTCTCCGCGCCGTTTCAGCGGGATTTGTATAGTGTTACAACAGCTATGAAAACCGATTAGATCAGTCCCTCGCTCCTTGGTGTAGCGCGGCCACTGCTGGGGTAGAGCCTTGCCGTGGCGGATGTGTGGCACGGCACAGCGGCCGAGGGCGGGATGGCAGCGGGGAAGGACTAAGCCATGCTAGGATGCAGATGGCACCTGATCAGGGTGCTCTGGAAGAAGGATCTGGGCACCTTATAAGACAAGAGTGACAAGGCTTTGGCTTTATTTCCCCCCTCACAGCATCGTGCAACTGCTTTCGTTCTTCGGCAGAGGAAAGAGCACCATCTGCTGAGATGCCGGCTCTGTTTGTAGGAGGAACCAGGATTAATTGAGGTCTCCAGATGTGGTCCAAGGCCAGCTCCTGGCTAGTATCTGACATGTCACTACTGCCCTTCGCTCAAGGGGTGAAGACCTGTTCATCTGGAACATCCTTAGTTTTCAAGAGGGTGGTTAACCTGGGCTCATGCACAAGTATATGGCAACCTCTGTGGCCTACCTTTGATTGTTGTCTGGCTGTTAGCCTTACCTGAACTGGTTATAAGTAAATCAATCCCTATCCTGGGGACATAATTCTGTTGTGTATCACTTCTTGTTTTCTGAGATAAAATTGGAACGGGTGAAGAACGGGAAAGAGTTCACCAACTACAGCTTGCCTGAGCTCTGCGTGTCTTTGTATATAGTACGTCTACCGAGGGTCAAGCTGTGGAGGTCAATGTGATGCTTCTCATCTTTTGGTGAAATTCTCATTTTTCTTTTTGATGGAATACTTAGAGCGGTGACCCAGAGTTGCTCAGGTCCATCCCTGTAGCCTCTGAGCTTTGTATAATGCTCTTGGCCAGTTGGTCAGCAGGTTAAGCAGCACAGCAAACTCAACCTCCGGCATTGCCCTGTGTTCTCTAAACATTGCAAAAGTGGGCTTAAAAACTTAACTTATTCTCTTTTCCAGCACTCTCAGCCTTGTTACAAGAGCAACTTGCTTCAAGGGTCTTACTCTGCTCTCTTCCCCGTCCACTTTCTCTCCCGTTTCATTGCTTTGCAGGCTCTCAACTTGGCCTTTTCTTCTGCAGTTCTTTCTCTGAAGTCTATTTATGCCTCACAAGCTTTTGAGATCATCATCTTATCCTTGCTCACCTCTCCTTTCCCCTTTGTCTTTTTGTAATTGTATCTTATATTAGTTCTCTAAATGAATCATTTGCTCGCCTAGCTGTGCTGTGACTGTGCTGGAGCGTCTTGGGCAGTCCGCGTGGAAGATGCTGGAGGAAGCCGTGCTTGTTCCAGCCGCCCCACCGCTTTGTTTTCTTCTTTGTCTCTCTGGTAGAGGACACTTGAGCTGCCGTGGGTGGGAGGGCTGGGGCAGAGGGTGAGGTGAAATAAAAGCTTCTGAGGGAGATGTGTAGAGCAAGGAAAAGGAAGAAGGACAAAAGAAAGAAGTAGAGGAAGTTACTGGAAAAAAGTCCCAAGTTTATGTGGACAGGGGAGCTTTGTGTTTGACAGATGGAGTTGGACGGGCAAGGAACAGCGGGTGCCTGGAAGGATAATTTTTAACTGCCAAAATCATCCTCCTGAGTCCGAGTCTTTACAGATATTCCTCCATTTTGCGTTGCTCCTTGGGTTGGGTAAGGAATTTTAGGCACTTAGGGATTTTCAAAGCTTCCCATGAAGCCAGTCCATAAAGATACAAGATTATGGAGGTTCTTGAGGAAAAATGTGCCCTTTGCAGCAGGTCTGCAGCTCGTAGGCTGGCGCCTCCCCTCCGGCCGAAGGATGGGAGAAGAGGGCTCTGTCTCAGACTTACTGTGAAGAGAAAGGAAAAAGAGGCAACTGCCAGTGTAAGAAAATCCTCCTTTTTGGAAATTTAGCAAACCATAATCCCACTTTAATCTCAGAAGCCCTGAGCTTAATTCCTGGCTAGATTTAGAAAAAATAATTAATTTGATGGTCTTCTCATAATCTCTAATGGAGTCCATGACTCAAACCCCACATCGGTGCCCGACGCTGCAGGTAGCGGCCAGTAAGTGCCCAGCAGAGGAGACTGGGAATGAAAGAGCCGTCGCCCATCTCCTGCCCGCATGCCCCTGGGTACCGTTGCTGTTTGGTCCTCTTTGGGGGCAGTATTAATGAAAATGAAAAGCTTAAACTTCTCATATGGTGCCATATAGGTCTGAGATGGGGCTTGTGCTCAAAGAGGGAATAGAAAAGAACCGAAGCAGTTCAGGACTGAGGGTGGCCAGCAGCCGTTTTCTCTAGGCCATGGGTTTCATCTGGTCCAGACCAACGGGACCATAGTCTTATTCCCTCTCAGAATCAAGAGCCACCCCAGGATTGGTTTGAAACTTTCCAAAAAGTTTCCCCCCTCCCTAAAAAAGAAAAGTTTCCAAAAGATTTCTCTCCTTTGGCCAACTGATGAGCAGGTTTTCCTGGCCTGGCAGAGTTGGGGTCCTTGTGCCAAATCCCAGAGCTCAGCCGCACCGCTTCCCACCACGGCACGAACAGAATTCACCGGGTCCGCGTTGAGGTTACGAGTTTGAGCGCTTCATTTTTGCGGTTAAGGGAAGATGGAGCTGATGCGTTAGGAAAATATAGATGCTCCCGCGTGTCCAAGAGCTTGCTGTGGTGGAGGTTGTTAATCTGCTCAGGGGTTCTATGGGAGTCGGTGGCCTGTCCTACCAGCTCACGTGGAGACAGTGTACCTGGCAGTGGGAGTGGAATGTAGGGCCTTTAAGCATTCCAATTATAAATCCTCGTTCCTGAGTTAGAGCTGTATTTGCCTAGCTGGAAGTAGTGGGTTGTGCTAATTGCTGGAGATGTCCATTGGAGGGAGTCGTGGTCACATGCTGAGCCCAACGGATTACGCGCATAAGGAATCAAGACCTGGCATCATCTGCTTCAGAGGCTAGCCTCGAAATTACCATATTGTAATTAACGTTATTGATGGGGCCCTTCTGATTTCTCTGCTATTTGGGAGTCCAGAATACAATTTCTCTATATTCGCGGATATACAGGTGTACGTATACAGATAGTTGTACGTAGGTGATGTGTTAGCAGAAGCCCTGGCTGAAGCTCCAGACTGCTTTCTCATACAGAACCCATCGCTGATGTTGCGTTACAAATTGTGCTCTGGAAAGCTACTGTGGTGTCAGGGCATGTGCTGGGCCGTAAGGGCAGGCGGTATTTTATATAATTATTACAGATCTTTTCTTTTCCTTCCTCCGTTCAGCTCAGTACAGAAGGTTAGACTAAACTTTTCACAAAGCCTTACATGAAGTTAAACTTTGCGGTGGTTTTATATAAACCCTTAATGTGTAGGTGTTCTTTTTCAGTAAGGCTTCTAAGAGAAAATATCATCCATTTTCATAGTAAAATTAACATTTAGTGCGCGCAGAAGGCACAGGCAATTATATAAAGCAGCAAATAGTATTGGGAATACTGTGAATGTGATTTAAATAGAAGCTTCTATGCAGTAAATCCATTTGTGCTGATCACTCTTGGTAGCTGTTACACACCCAACTTTCACTGGAGCCCCAAATTTGCATCCCGGTTGTTCTTGGAGCGTGACCTGGGCAGGACAGATGCTGCGGCCGGAGCCTCCCGGGCTGCGGCACCGCTGCCCACCTCTCTGCCAGCCCCTCCAGCCCGGGGAGGAGGGGGGGGACGGCGGTGGGGTCTCCGCAGCGATCGCCCTGCCGTCTGCGGCTGCTCGTGACGCACAAGCTGGACGCGGTGAGCGGGATGGTGGGGGACCTCCTGCCTGCAGCTGGCAGGCGGTTGACAGGCGGGGTCTCCGCAGCGATCGCCCTGCCGTCTGCGGCTGCTCGTGACGCACAAGCTGGACGCGGTGAGCGGGATGGTGGGGGACCTCCTGCCTGCAGCTGGCAGGCGGTTGACAGGCGGGGGGTGGTG
>VUYV01000681.1:36756-65902 GCA_008711295.1 Anarhynchus alexandrinus | reverse complement strand
TTGAGGTTACGAGTTTGAGCGCTTCATTTTTGCGGTTAAGGGAAGATGGAGCTGATGCGTTAGGAAAATATAGATGCTCCCGCGTGTCCAAGAGCTTGCTGTGGTGGAGGTTGTTAATCTGCTCAGGGGTTCTATGGGAGTCGGTGGCCTGTCCTACCAGCTCACGTGGAGACAGTGTACCTGGCAGTGGGAGTGGAATGTAGGGCCTTTAAGCATTCCAATTATAAATCCTCGTTCCTGAGTTAGAGCTGTATTTGCCTAGCTGGAAGTAGTGGGTTGTGCTAATTGCTGGAGATGTCCATTGGAGGGAGTCGTGGTCACATGCTGAGCCCAACGGATTACGCGCATAAGGAATCAAGACCTGGCATCATCTGCTTCAGAGGCTAGCCTTGAAATTACCATATTGTAATTAACGTTATTGATGGGGCCCTTCTGATTTCTCTGCTATTTGGGAGTCCAGAATACAATTTCTCTATATTCGCGGATATACAGGTGTACGTATACAGATAGTTGTACGTAGGTGATGTGTTAGCAGAAGCCCTGGCTGAAGCTCCAGACTGCTTTCTCATACAGAACCCATCGCTGATGTTGCGTTACAAATTGTGCTCTGGAAAGCTACTGTGGTGTCAGGGCATGTGCTGGGCCGTAAGGGCAGGCGGTATTTTATATAATTATTACAGATCTTTTCTTTTCCTTCCTCCGTTCAGCTCAGTACAGAAGGTTAGACTAAACTTTTCACAAAGCCTTACATGAAGTTAAACTTTGCGGTGGTTTTATATAAACCCTTAATGTGTAGGTGTTCTTTTTCAGTAAGGCTTCTAAGAGAAAATATCATCCATTTTCATAGTAAAATTAACATTTAGTGCGCGCAGAAGGCACAGGCAATTATATAAAGCAGCAAATAGTATTGGGAATACTGTGAATGTGATTTAAATAGAAGCTTCTATGCAGTAAATCCATTTGTGCTGATCACTCTTGGTAGCTGTTACACACCCAACTTTCACTGGAGCCCCAAATTTGCATCCCGGTTGTTCTTGGAGCGTGACCTGGGCAGGACAGATGCTGCGGCCGGAGCCTCCCGGGCTGCGGCACCGCTGCCCACCTCTCTGCCAGCCCCTCCAGCCCGGGGAGGAGGGGGGGGACGGCGGTGGGGTCTCCGCAGCGATCGCCCTGCCGTCTGCGGCTGCTCGTGACGCACAAGCTGGACGCGGTGAGCGGGATGGTGGGGGACCTCCTGCCTGCAGCTGGCAGGCGGTTGACAGGCGGGGGGTGGTGTTGGCTTCGGTGCCTCTATTTATAATCTCAGCCCACCCCTGGGCTCTGACTGGCTCGGCTCTTGCGGAACGACTGCCCGAGACCTGCCAGGCACATCGCTCGTAATGAAATCCTCTTTTTCAGCTACGGAAGTAGCTATTGAGCATGTGTGATGGCTGCTGCACCTTTTTTTTTTATTTTTTTTTTTTTCTGGATATTTTTTTGGCCTCTGCTGCTTTCACCTGCCCAATTTTTTGCTCCCCCTGTCTATACGCAAAGGCACAGAGGAGTCTGCCTTGAAACCCTGCCGGTCGCTCCCCGTTCCTGGCGTTGAGAGGACGCGAACGGTGCAGGACAAGGCGAGGGACGAGCTGTGTCTGCGGAGGGGTCTGGGGGCTGCTGGGGCCGAGGAGAACATCCCCGCTCCGCTGTACAAATAAGGCTGAGGTTGGGGTGTGGGGCCAGGCTCCCTCTGTGCTCGCTGCAGTTCAGAAAAAAGGATGAACTGGCTGTAAAGACGCCTCTAAATTTGTTTTGGAGAGGTCACTGTTATTGCTGAGACTGAAACTGGAATTTCCTGGGCATTTGTGGGAGTTCAGGCTTGGACTTTGGGAAATTGCCTTATTGTTTTGGGAAAGGATGGTAACGATAATAAATACTCCACAGCTCTTATACATGTGCTCTTCTGATTAGGCTAAAATTGCATCAGACAGACTGACTGTCTTAAAAACGCATACTTGATAGGAAATGCAGGTGTGGAAGCTGGCGAGCAGGCAGAGCCATGGCCTGGGCACAGCCTGGCACGCGTGGGGCTGCCGACCTGCTTCCCTGGGGCAGGTTTAAAGCAGCTTCTTGTAAATACGCAGGTGAAAAACCACCTTTCACCGTCCTCCTGAGTGAGAAACTCTCTGCTTGAACAGAGCAGTTGCTGGAGACAGCCTCTGGCTTTCAGTCATCACACAAAAGGGAAAAAAGAGAGAAAAAAACCCCACCTGATTAACCCAAACCGTTCTTATTTCTAATGCTGCTGGCCACAGCCCACCCTCTGCGAAGGCATCACGGCCCAGAGCGGGTCGGAACGGAGGAGGATGGCGTGTTGGACGAGCGTTGGTCTCGCACAAACCTCCGGGTCTCAGCGGAGGCCGAGGAGGGAGGGCACTGGGGAGACTCAGTCCTCGCCCGCCCGACGCCGTCTCTCCTTTGACGGTCTTTGGGGGCGGCTATAGAAAACGCCTTCTCCTTTTGAGGGAGCCCTCTGGCAACCCGGACGGCAAAGGAAGAAAAATAAAATACACCTTGCTGGAAACAGCTGGGTTTAGTACTGGTTTGAATGGGAAGGTGGGGTAGGAGCGTAATCCCATCTGTCCCTTCCCCAAATGGCACTGACAAAAAAATACCTGCCCTGGTAGGATGCTGTGATGAGGAGAAAGGCTGCGTCGCGTCGGCGCGAGCCGACTCCAGGCCCTGTCCCTTCGGGTTGAAAACGTTCAAGTCCTCCTGAGCTCTTGGCGTTTGCTACCGGAGAAGAAAATAAGTGGTTGGTTGGTGCGTGTTGGCCTCGTGTCTGTGGGCGAACGTCCCGGGTACGTTCTGAGGAGCGATGTTCCTGGAAGGTGCTGATGATCAGCCCCTGTATGCACATTTTAGTGTGTAATGCATATGCATTGGCAACGCTTCTATATTTGTCTTTGCCTGTAAAATCATTTGCTTTTTCCAGCTGAGCACATCTTTTTATATATGTGTGTGTGTGTGTGTGTGTGATGCCTCTCTAAGGTAACTGCTGGTTCTGGGACCTGAGAATGCGGTTTGGGGATGGCAGCTGGCACCTGGACCGTAAACGCTGAGCGTGTATGCGAATTTAATGTAGGAATGAGCTTTTCTGGCTGCTGTAGAAGGAATAAAGATCCTCCATCCTGTCCTCCCCCCACTCCCCTTTTGTACATCTCTCTCTGTAGAATCCGAATTCAGTTTAACTCTTAGCGTGGAGAAACCCAGTGCAGCGCTGGGGAGAGAGAGATTTGCGAGGGGATGATGTCCATAGTATTGTACAGCGCTAAAATGCGATTCCCCCCCTACAAAATTCCCACGTTACGGGCTCGCGGTGAATTTCCAAATTATCAAGGGGTTGCCTTTTTGTTCTTTCGGCTGCTTTTCTTCCCCGCTCTTTCTCCTGCTGCCCTACCTGGTCCGAGCAGGCTCCTTAGCAGCACTGGCTCTTTTTGCTGGTGCTTAAATATTTCCCATCCGAAGCTTAGCGCGGGCGGTACAGCCGGGGCAGACGTGTCCCCGCCGTACAAAGGCAGCGAGGAACAGCGTTCTGCGTTGCACAGAAAGCCCCGGAGACGCCTTCCTGCGGCTCAGCGTCGCCATCCGACCGCCGCGCCGGCTCCCCGGCCTCCCGCACGGCTCTCTTTTCCCCGACCACCGCAAGAGTAGAGGAGGGGGGGTGAAAAAAAACCAACCCCCCCATGCTCGCACGGCGCTGCCTGTCACGGCGGGCGGAAGACTCGCGTATTTATGGAGCCGGCGCTTCCTTTTGCGTTTGACTGACAGCCAGGATCCCTTCGCTGCCTGGTCACCGGAGCTGATTAGTATGCGAAAGGGTCCGCCTCGCACCGAGAGATGCAGCCGCAGCAGCTTGCAGAGCTGTCACACTCACCCAGGCTTCTTATCTGCACTGGCTTGACGAATTAAAAAGCGAGCCAGCCAGCAAGAGAGAGACCGGGAGAGAGAGGGGGGAAGAGAGAGAGAGAGAAGCTTGCAGCCAGCGCTCGCTTTCTTTTCCTAAAGGAAGGATTTTGCATCTTAAGTGCTCACTGGTTGTGATGATGCTTCACTTAGCGGGCTCCAGCGTGAGCTAGAGACAGCAGATAGGGGGATAAACTCAAAGCAGACCACAAAGCATTACGAACAAAACCAAAACCAGGATCAGTTTTCTCCTCTATTCTAGCATGGTGGATGTATGGACAGTCTTACAGAGCAGAGGTTGACTTCTCCAAATCTACCAGCCCCACATCTCGAACACTACAGTGTTCTGCATTGCACCATGACCTTGGATGTTCAAACGGTGGTCGTTTTTGCAGTGATTGTGGTGCTATTGCTTGTGAATGTCATACTCATGTTCTTCCTGGGCACTCGTTAAATGGATTTTTTCTCCTGAGCTGTTGGGGGCTACTACTACCACTAGCAATTCAACAAGAGAGCAAGAGCGAGAGAGAGAGAGAGAGAAAGGCGCGAGAGAGAGAGAGAAAGAGAGAGAGAGAGATTTCTTACTGAGGGGGGAAACGCGTTGAGCTTCAACATGGCCTCGCTGTGATATGTATGACGTTGGTATATTATCTCTCCCTAAATCTTTTGTCATGTCTTGTCTTTTAAGTATGCCTGTAAGTGTAGCTGCTTTTGCCTGGGTTTTAAATGTGATAAATAATAGTAATCCATTCATCTCTCGTTCTGTGCTAGCCAGATAGAGCGATACATATTGAGGTAGAAGCAGAGTGAAAATATCTTGCTGTGGTAAGCACCGGCTGTGTTATTTTGCTTCCTTTAAAATAGAGGCTCAGGTCGCTAATAAGTCATTTTGTGTGCGATTTCTGGCGAGCAGCTAATGCGCGGTGTCTGTGAGAGTAACCATGTAGCTGCCAGGTGAGAGGTGGTGGTGTGTGCAATGGAATCGAGCTCTGGACGTTTTTAAGGGGGGGGGATTGGGGGGGTGATGAGAAATCCTATTAAAGGTTGAAATCTTTGCTAAAATAACATTCAGGCGCAAAAGAGGGCGAGAAATTCGACTTACTTTGTTTATCTGTGTTGCCTTGATGATCTGACTTGATTGCTCAATGTTCAGCCCAAAAGCCTCCAAATTCTACGGCCACACTGATGTAGCCCTGCTCCTTTCTTTAAAGATGGGAGAGGGACCGAAACGTAACCTGCTGGGCTTTTTTTTTTTTTTTTCCTGTTTGTATGTGGTTTATATCTCTGCAAATTGGGAAGGAGGGATCAAAGAGAAAAAGGGGGAATGCATGCTTTGTTTTTCTTTGCTAAAGCAACAGATACGGAGGGGTTGGGTTTTGCTTTGATTTCTCTAGAAATCTTATTTTGGCTTTCTTTTCTTGCCTGTGTGTGTATATCTCTATAATTTTTGGTAATGTACGTAAGAAAAATCTTTGCCCACCTCAAGGATAACAAGATTTTGAGATGGGTTGTTTTGCGTGACTTTATTTACATTGATTTTCTTGAAAATGAAGTGCTAAGTTGTATATTATAGGCTTGGGGAAAAGGTGTCCACTAGGTAGAGATGCTCCTGTTGAAAGATGTCTGGACCAAAATTGCAATGTTTACAGCTTGGAAGCGGAGCTGGCGGGGGGGCTCCGGTGTCAGCGCGTGAAGTTTAGAGAGAATATGAAGGGAATGTCTGAAAAGAGTAACGGCTTGAAAATATGTCTCTGGACTGTGTTTCTGGTGGAAATCTTCAGGATTTTTTACTTACTATTTTCCCCTCCGGCAAAATTGGAACTGCTCAAAACAAAACAAAACCAAAAATCAGTTTGAAAATGTTTACGTCTCTCGCTAATGTGCACTGGAATTATATTGCCCTGATAATTTAACTAGTTCATGCTAATTCCAGCTGGCTGTTATTTATCTGATGTTCTCTGCTAATGGGGTGAAAAAAATAAATAAAAATCATGTAACTGATTCATAAAGACGTAGCTGGAGCTTATAGATGGAGATGTATAGTTATTTCCATGTGGGAGTCTGTCTGCTGCGAGTTAAATGCATAGCTGGGCTGAGGCTTTCTTTTCAGCTGGTGCCATGATTGGAAATTGAGTTTAATGCTGCAGATGTGGCACTTTCAAAGTGGCTTTAGCTGTAAATAAAAGAGAAAAAAAAAATCATCCCTGAGTCCCGGCTTGGTGGCGGTCGGCCCCCAAGGCTGGCAAGAAGCGTTTAGTGGCAGTAGCCCTCTTGGATGGATAGAAAAGCCAAAACCCAGTGATAGAAGCCCAGCGAAGCCGCTCCGGTGCCTGCTGGCCCTGGTTCCCCCTCTTCACTTGTAGCTCTCTGTGCAAGAGGTGTCGGCTTCACGTCATGAGAGACTGAGTAAATCTTTTCATGGGAAAAAAAAAAAAATTGAATAAATGTGATGCTGAGGATGGTTTGGGTTGTTAAACAGCTCAAATTTGCTTTATTTTCCTGGTAGCTATCATCTGTCGTTAGTTTTATAGGTTGCAGAATCTCCTGGAAATAAAATAAATGAGCAAAGATCACGGTGGAAAGGGAATCAATCAAACAGCAGCCAAAAATACTCCTTTCACTGAAACAGTTTTAAGCGACCAAGTGATTTGGAGAAGTAAGGGGGGAAAAATGAGAGGGGGGAAAAAAAAAACCCAACCAAAACCAAACCGGCAAGTTAAAAATGGGATGCGACTGCGTCTGGCTGTTTATTTTCCTCAAGGTTAGCTCTCTGGCGGGCAGGTTTACCTTTCCATAAGATTTCGACGAGGAACGCTTGGGACCTACCATGGTTTTCTAGTGCGTGCAAAGTGCTTTCCTTGATCTGGAGCTTCTACTTCTCGGGCGGTGTTTTGGGAGGCGAGCGGGTGCGCGACCGGCGTGTGTTATCGCCTGTGTTGGGAGCTGCCGTGTCCGATGGGTAATTCCTACGAGCCCCTTCTGGTTCCCCCGGTGGAGCGGTGTGTTTTTGGGGTGTCTCCAGCCAGTGGGGTGCGTGGGGAGGACGAGGGTGTCGTCCACGCTCAGCTACTGGGGGACCCATCGCCGGGAGCTTATATTTTTTCCATCGTGGAATGCGCTTGAGGGAATCAGTGTCATTTTATTATAACTTCCTCGCCTTTTCTTACCCCGAAAGCTGGTGGAGTCAAAGAGAGCAGGTTTATGCCGAGTGATATGAGCGTGAAAGATGGGAGCAGAAAACTTTGTCATTGTAGCACCACCGTCCTTGTTATATCAGGTTTCCCGTTGGACTTTTTGGGGGAGAAGAAAAGAAATAAGCCTAAAAAGTGAGCGAGGGCTGGGGTTTCTTGCTTGTTTAGTTTGGTCCCCGTTTGTCACCCCCAGTCCTCGGTGGCCACCCTTTTAAGCAGGCCTGGAGCCACCCGCCCCAACCCCGCTTTTGTAGGTTTTGCACCTGCAATTCTGCGTTTTCCAGGCTCCGAATCGCCCGGTTTGCGGGAGCGATTCGCTGGTTAAACAACTCCCTCTTGCCATACTTTTCAGGAGCGGCTCAATCCGTGACAGTCTGCGTTAGCAGCTTTTTGGGGCACCAGCGTTCCTAGTCGCTTGCGGTACATCCCCTTGTACTCGTAAGTGCCTGTGCTTGCAAAATTCAGGGTGTAATTTGCACGCTGTAAAATATCTTTGTGTAGCGGAACTTTCCTTCTCCCTAAGCTCCGTGGGACGATTCGGGTCACGCATGTGACTGGTTGTGGTCAGGTTCTGGGGGGTGGTTTGGCCCCGTAACTCCCCCGCCCCCCCCTTTTGTGGACATTGAGTTCTTCACGTTTGTGGGGATGCTCAAGCCCAGGGATGGGGAAGAGGAATCATTCCTTTAAATAACTCAAAGTGCTGACCCTCTGGAAAATACAGCCCCAAAGGAAAAAAAAAAATAAATAGTCATTTGTATGCAAATAGCATATTTATAACGCATAAAATCTCTTTCAGTGCTTGCTCCTGTGTATTTGCTAAGGCTGGCTGATGGGAGACCTGCCTTGCTGTTTGTCTGCTTAAGCAGGATTCAATGTTATTTGCCACAGGATTCATGAAAATGCCTCTGACTGTATCATAGCAACCCCGGTTTCACACAGTCCATAAAAAGTCCATTCCTCCCGAGCGGCAATCCGCCGTCTTAAAGATTCAGGCACCCTTCTCGCCCCGGGGAAAGGGTGCGTTTCTCCCTCTTCCCGTGCTTCCGAAAAAGCAGCCGCGTCGGGGTGATCCCTGCTCGTCCTGCGGTCGCTGTGATTTTAATGCTCTTTCTTTACGGTTAATAAGAGGGGCTTCCTTTTGGTTTTGTTTTTTTTTTTAAAAAAGGCTTCCTCCCCCACCCTGAATATTTCCCACCTCTGTTTTAAACCTCACATGACAAATGAAAAAGGGGGACGGGACAGATCAGAGGTCTCTGACGCGATGGCTCTTTTCTGTCCTGCCATTTGGCTCGTCCCCCGGGATGGCAGCGGCGCAGCACTTGCTTCTGCTTTGTAGTGAATGAAGATCTGCCCAGATTGGAGCCCTTCGGGGGGAACGCAGAGGTGCTTTCTCATCCCGTAGATGAATGTTGTTAAGAGCTGCATGTTCACCTGACTCCTGCCCCCATCTGTTTGCATAATGTGGTTATATTTCTTTTTGGATCAGGTATTCAGTACACAGCCCCACCGCTGTGTGTAATGTCTGAAGGAAAATTGCCAAAAATCCATGTAAGTTTTTTGGTTTGGTTTCGCTTTGATTTGTGACTAGAACCCCTCTTTTGTATTGTTCACTTCATTGTGGTGTCGTTCTTTGAGTTCTGTATCTAATGAATGCTGGTTGTGATGGGAGATCCGGCGCTCTTTGTGTGCGGTGCTTGCTTGCATGTGTGTGTGCATTTATTATGCCTGTATTGTTTCTGTATGTGCTATGTGTTGTTTATAATGCATCTGTGTTGATGGAGGGGGGGGGATGTCTATATTTTGCATTTGCAATGTGTATCTTTCTCAACTGGGTGCGATAATCGTGTTCAACGTGTATCTCCCAGTGAAATGTGGTGAGAGCTCTTGTGATAAAAGGCAGGGATTCACCTCTTATATGTGGAGTCTCCAATGGCCAGAAGTTAGGAAGCCTGAAAAGAAAAGTCCCTAATGTTAATAATTGTGTAATAATGGTCCTGTAGTGAAGAGGATGTTTGTTCAGAGGTTACAGCGGTGGCAGAGGATCCTTCTGCCGGGTCCTGCTTTTGCCATTGATCGTATGGCCTTGGGCGCATCCCTTTGCCGCCTTGTTCTCGCTGCCTCTTCCCCTGAGGTAGAAGAGGAACATCACCCATTCCCATTCCCGAGGCGTAGCCATGACCGATCGACCCCTGTTTCTTCCCTTTCTAGAGCGTCGTTGCTGTGGTGAGGCGGCAGGGCTGTGGAGGGACGGGTGGCCGACGGGCGCGTGCCCACGGTGGCCCAACTCGGCGTAGCGGGATGTTGCTGGTTGGAACTGTTGTAGATGGCAAGCTGTAGTGATTTATGCTTCTCACTAAAAATAGATGCTCCTGGAGGAAGAGCTGCTGGAGGAGCCATGATTTATTTTTCCTTTATTTTATTGGTTATGGTTGGATTTCTTTCCTGAGTGGAAATGAGTCTTAATCTGAAAGAGCCCACAGACGGCCGGGTTGTCTCCAACCCTGCCCTCCTCCTCCCCAGCAAAGGACCACGCAGCCTCCGCTGCTTATTTCCAGTTTTTGTAGAGTATTACTCCTGCGTTGTCAGAAACACCGCGCTGACGGCGTCTTCTCTAGGACGTCTGAGCTCAGGGCAAGAAGCCCACCGAGCTCTCCTGTTGATGACCACGTTGGCCTGGCCCGAAAGCTTTGCCACCCGAATTAAAGAGAGCCTCAAGGAGGGAAGGAGCACCCGCATGAAAGTATTTAAAGAATTAGGTGTGGATTTCAACCGATCGGTTTATTCATACAGAAAATTTCGTAGGAGTGCGCTGCTTTGGGGAGCTACCCCTGCTCCCCTCACGGAGCCGGGGAAACTGAGGCACGCGGTGGTTGAAGAACGCTGCCTGGTGGGGTGGGGGTGAGTAGCGGCGCCGGGGGGCAGGAGCGGAGCTGGGAGACCCGTCGGTCGCTCTGCTCCCTGGGCTGTGCGACCTCCTCGGACCCCTCGGTGAGGCAGGGCGGGCAGGCGGTTTCTGGCTGGTGGGTTTTTAGCCGGTTGGAAGTGTCGGAGGGCCAGGCTCGTGCTGGGGAGCCGCGGAGGATCTCTTGTCGGGGATTTCGGAGCTTCCAGCGTGGCAGACTCCAGGAGCAGAAAAGTCTCTGCATGCCCATGGGGAAGGTCCCATGTGGTTCAGTGCCTGCCCCTTCTTTTGCATCAGCTGAGACATGTGTAGCATAACGTATAGACTGCTGGCAACGCTTCGGTTTCTATTTTAGGCAGCATCTCCGGCTAAGGGAAGCAGGGGCTGCGCTGCAAGCCGCTTTGCTCTGCGGTCCTGTTTGTCTCTGAGGGATGAACTGTCTCTCTAGCCCCGTTGCCTTCCTCTAGGACCTGAGCAGGACTTGCGAGGCCGACAGTCGTAGCCCCGGTGGGGGCTCGGGTGAGGGCAGGCAGCCCGGGGGCTCGGGTGAGGGCAGGCAGCCCGGCCGCGACGGCGCTACGGCCACAGAGGTAACGCCGTCTCAATAGGTGGCATCACCCCATTGCCCCAGCGTGGGCTCAGGCAGCCTGTCTCTTTTTTTTTTCCCCCTTTTTTTAATTTTTTTTTTTTTTTTAATTTGGATAAACCCCAAAGTTAATTTCTCAGTTGTTTTTTATTATTTTTAAATTATCTTACTACCCCACCGCAAGCACGGGCAGCGGTGTGCTCCAGCATCCTTTCCTTCTCGAGCCAAGCTGCCGCGCCGCGGCGTGCCCCAGGGAGGTCTGCGTTTTTCCCGCGGGGACACTGGGGGACCGGAGGCAGAGTGGTCCTTCCCGCTTTGTTTCTGGTGGGGAAAGCAGCGTGCCCGACTACCCCATTGCTTCTCAAGACCGTGGTCTCTGTCCCCAGATCTGCTTCCCCACCTGCCTCCCGTGGTGACCTTTGCAGGGCATGTCCTGCCTGGAAGGATGGGGGTGATTCTCATGGGGTTGGCAGCACGGGCAGGGAAGTACCTGAACCTCCTGGATGCGCCCTGTGCCACCAGAGAGCCAACTCAACCTCACCGGTCATCAAGTAAAAATCCCTAAATGTTGTTGATCGGGTTTGTTCGCGTCGGTTCCCTCTCGATACTGGGGATTTTTGCCCCGAGAGTGTGTTTCTAAAGGGTTAAGCTTCTTCTGGTGCCAGTTCTTGGGTCTGTGAGCTGCTGTGAGGGAGCTCAGAGCTCCTGGCTATGAGAGCGGTTGCAGCTCACGCTCAAAAGATGCCGGGGGAGGAATCAGCCGAACTATGAGGATTTTGAAAGTAGCAAAAATCCAAACTGTGTAGGGGGTGTTTGTTCTAATTGAAAAAATGCAATATGGCCTCAGCTACCCAAGTATAAATTTAGAGAAATACCCTAGGGATCAATCCTTTGCCCCGATAAGCAGTGGGCTAACTTGCTGGGCATATCTGTAGAAAAGTTTCGTCAAGGAAAATTGTTCCGTTTGAAAAAAAAGCGTCAGGCTCTCGCTGGCATTATCAGAAAACAGGTTTTTTTTTCAAAGGATTTCTATGGACCGCGTTCCCCGTGCTATTTCTGATGCTTTCACTCTCCTGTATTGTACTCGGTCTATCTGACAAGGTTTTCTTAATAGGTTGTGCACTGAAGTTTCTGTTCCGATACCAAATTTAGGGAAGGCTTGTTATCTAAAAGTCTTTCTTCCTGGCTTGATAAGGTGCTGATTAATTTTATGCAACTCTCTCTCTTTATCTAGTTGAGCTTCAATCAGTTTTAGTGTAATCTTGGAAAAGCGCGATCAGTCTTTAATGTTTGTTTTTAAGGTTTATTCGAAAGCCTTTCAGGCATGCTGCATGTTTGGTCTTTTGTGAAGTTCTGCGAGAATTAAGTTAGAAAGTAACAATTATAGACCAGGTTTGGAATCCAGATGAAAGGTTTTAAAGCCTCTGTAAAACAAGAAAGAGCATCCTTTAAATGGCAGTTGACTCTGATGTCGTTTTAGGGATAAAATTAGAATTTTATTACCCTAGTGTTGTACATATGCAAAGCTGGAGGCATAAAACAGACAATACTAATGGTGCCCATATATAGGAATGCGTATATGTGTGTACCTATTTGGTACAGGAATGAAGGAGATGGACTATTCCCTCTCCGTAGGTATGTATAAGGTAAGGAGGGTCAGGGGCAGCTTCACATATCCCTGCCTTAAAAAGCAGAGAAGGGCTGTGGTGTTGCCGAAACGCAGAGGCAAGAGGAGGAGAGGGTGGAAGGAAGATGGCTGTGTCCGTTCGGTGCCTCCGTCTCACTCTCAGCGAGGAGGGGGCTGGCGGGGGCCACCGTGTCCTTGCGAGCAGCTCCCACCTCTGCCCGGCGCCGCGAGCGGGGGCACCCGTGCCGGGGCTGCGAGGACACTCAGCTGTCATCAGTGGAGAGCGTCTGCCTTGATTTCATGATCAGGAGTTGACATCTGGATAGATTTTCAGTCTCCTCCGGTCCAGGGGAGATGAATCTCTTGTCCGATGCCCAGCAGCAGATCGATCCCATCTCCTGGATGCTGCGGGTTTTGCAGAAGCATCTAAAAGTCTTTCCTAAAGAATTAAAAGTACACATGCAGGCAGAGCAAAGAAGCTAAAACTCACAAACCTGCAGGCTGGGAACAAATATGCTTCAGACTAACCGGCTGCTGTAGAATTGTAAGTCTTCAACCAGGAGGAGCCTGGCTTTTTTGGTGCATATCTGGAGTTGGGGAAGCGTATTCACAGCATTTAAGAGGCTCGAGACCTTGGGTTTAGGGTGTCGAGTCGGCACTGGCCTCGCTCACCCCGCTGCAGGAGCGGGTGCTGACGGGCCGGGCGCCAGCGCCGTCCTCCCTGCGACGGGGTGGCACTCTCAGCCCATTTCCAAACGGTCGCAGTGGGCCCCGACTGTGGTGAAAGCCGTTTTTTCCAGCTGGATTTTCAGCTCAGCGTGAGAGAGTGTGTGGTCCCCAGAGCCCAGGTTTGGCTGGAGGCTGGAGGCAGCGCGTTCCCGGTGCTTCTTATTTTGCCGTCTCCCCCGTAGCTTCCCAGTTTCTTGCTCTCCTCCCACACTCCTTGGGTTAAACAGTTGCTGTGTTTTGCCCCAGAAAACGGGGACGGTTTAATCTATCTCCAGCGTGTGTTTTTAGCACGGATGCCGGGCTGTCCCTCGCCCTCCTCCCCGCACACTGCAACGTGCACACGTGTGCACGCGTTTGTGCATCTTCCTATAGATTTGCTTTTTACATATCCAGGGAAAGATATCGATTAAAACACATGTGCATGTGTTTTCCTTCCCAGATATATTTTGGAAAATATGAGTCAGCAGCAGGCAAGAACAGATTACATAATCTCTGGGAGCGAAGAAAACCTTGCGATTTATTAGGAGGCAGGCTTTTCTGCAAGCAGCAATTTTTTAACATCATTTTGTTACCACACACTGGTGTGCGGCGCTCGGTCAAGTGGCCTTATTTCCATCGGACCCAGTTGTGTCCGATGTAGAAGTGTTGTCCCGCTAGCCTTGGGTTTTGTTATAGTTTTAAACCTATTTTAAGTAATAATAGCAGAGTCTCAGGGCTGTGATGATGATAATGACTTTTCTCCTCTTCCTTAACATGTTTGCCTGCAAAGACTCTGTGATTTTCCTTTTTGGTTCTCCCCCCCCGCTCCCCACCTCCTGCTGTTTTCTATAAAATCTCAGCGCTGCGAGAAATCGCACATGAGTGCAGCTGGAAATAAATGTTGCCCCCTCCGCCTCCCCTCTGCTCACGGCCACCCACCTCCACCGCCTACACCCAAATGGGAGAGTGAAGTCAACATCCACTTTTAGCCCTCCTCTCTTGCTCTTGCGCGGCTCTCCCCGCCAGCTCGTTCCCAGCGCCTCGCAGAGCACCGCGCCTGTGCCGGTCGTACGCGCAGAGGGTGAAATTTGGAGAGGGTCGAACACCATTGGAACGGCTTCTGCAGCCATAAGAGCACTTGTCTGGTCCCATCGGCAGTCGCGCTGTCATATGCCTTAACATAAGGGGACGAGAGAGGACGTGCAGTTTTCTTCTTGTTCACTAAGCATCGCAGGGAGGGGGGAGCATCATGAATTATGGAGAGACGGAGGAGCACAAACAAAAAACCGAGTAAGACGGATCTGGCTGAAGTCAGCCAGCAGTAACGGCGGGGGTTTGAATCCCACATCCTGAGCAACGCCGGCTGGTGTGTGCCACGGCACACGCCGGGGACGGGATGGGATGGGATACAGCGGGGCACCGAGCAGAGTGTGCTGGTTGGGTGTGGGACACAGCGGGGCACCGAGCAGAGCGTGGTGGTTGGGTGCTCTTATCCTCTCGACAGTGCCGTGCCTCAGTTTCTCCATCTCTAATGCCAGGCTTAATTCTCGGCTGTTGAGTCGAACCCCTGCGTTTCTGAAGGGTGCTTCGAAAGCCTGGGAGGGGAATGGGCACTAGCAGAGTTAAAGGAAATAAAGAAAAGGACTTGTTTGTTTATTTTAAGTTTGCCCCATAGAAACCAAAGGTTTTGAACTGCTTTCATCTCCCAGGGCACTGCGAATACTTCCGCTGTGGCTGGGCTAGCGGTTGCCTTTCAAGCAAAGGGAAAGCTCTGTTGTGGTTTTAAAGTATCACAGCCTTCCCAAGGAGGCAGTAAATTGCCATGCTGGCTGAAACCAGGAGTGCAAGTAGCTCCGTGCCCTGTCTGGGACAGCGTCTGAGCCACGCGCTGTAGAGAAAATTGAGAGAGACACAATAATTGATGGTGACGGAATAACCTGTTTATCCAGAGCCCTCTGTCTTCACCCCCATTAGCTCGCGGGTTTCTGATGCTTGGAGACAAGAGAATTTAAATCTTCTGTATTTTTTCAAACCACAAAAAAAAAATCTCTGCTCTAACCGGGAAATTCTCGTGAGCTCAGCACAGGGGATGTGCTCTTCAGTCCACCATCCAGCAGGGCTCCCCATGTTTTTATTCAAAAGCCCCGTTTGAGCTGCGTGCGTCTGCTGGGTTGGGGAATGATGGGGTGTTCCCGGGGCCGGGGTTTGGGGGAGCTGCCCCCCATTCCCAGCCCCTCTGCAGCCCCGTGGGTGATGCTGCAGAGGCCGTTTCATCTTTCTACATCTTTATTTCTCTTTCTGTAAAACGTGCAGAAGGAAATTGCCCTTTCCTGTTAAATGCTTTGACAGCTGAGGATGAGAAGTACTGTATTGGAGGCAGATGGGTTTATAGCAGCCCGAGGATTGCTGAAAAATGCCAGTCTGCCCTCGGCAGGCAAAGGGGAGGGGGCAGATAGGATTTGCGGGGTGGGGGGGGACCTCAGGCAGACCACAGCTCCCACCCAGGCTGCTCTCTCCTTTAGTTAAAAGCAACGTCTTGAATTCCACCTGAGATCCCAGCAGAGACGAGACGCCAAATGATGTCAGCAGGGTTCCACCAAAGATTAATTTGGCTTCAGATACGTTGCGTATGCAGCGTCGGATTGCATCCTTATTATTTTCGCTGTCTTAAACAGCGTTCAGCCAGATAAGGTCTCTCTACCTCTTTAGAGCCTTCAATCGTTACTCATAAATAATACATTTGCTCTCCGTTATTAATTGATCCAAATTAGGCTTTTTTTGTTTCTCTAAGCCTTTTGTGGTATTTCTGCGCGGTTGAGAAATTAATCTGCATTAAGTAGAAATACCTAAGTAAAAACAGTAGCTTGGCAGTAGTAGCTTTTTAGTCTTTCGTGGCGTAAGCTCCGGGGCAGAACTATTTAGGGTAACCAAAAATCCTCGCCTCGTAGCCAGTGATGAGGTTCAGGAGAGGCTCACGGCGCACCAGGGAATGGCACAAAAGCCACCCAAGGCAGCCCAGCCCCGCTCTGGATGGTGGGATCCCCCTGGAAGTGGTGTCTCCTAGAGACACGCCGGCTCTCTGACGGAGTGACATGAGCTCACATCTTCATTCCCAAATCTTTCCTTTTAGAGCGTCTGTGTTTGGCCAGCCTCTCCCCAAAAGGAAGGTTGTTCCCTGGGGCACGTTCCCTCCTGTTTTGTCAAACCTGGCAGGAAACGTCTGTAGTGGTTAGTCTCAGATGGTCATGAAAGACTTCCACTCGCTCCTTTGAACAGTTCTCCCACAGCTGAAAACATCTCGCCGTCACTAGCAGTGGTTTTAGGTTTCTTTCATTTCCTTTTTTTTCCTTTCTGTTTCTACTGCAGACAGTTTTACCTTTGCGGGTCTTTTTTTCCAACTCAGGTTGAAATTCAAGCAATAGTAATAATACTTGACATTCTTCATTCCAGCATCTTAAAAATATTTTCTGAAGTTGCCTTACTTAAAAGTCTTTGTGCTATATAAATCCTCAAGTACCTATTTTTATTTTTTTTTCTATTTTAAAATGGAAATGGGTGCCTGAAAACCCTCAAAAGTCAAATGAAGATCAAAAGGCTTGGGACTACGAGCAGTTTGCTGTATTATCCACAGGAGCTCAAGAGTAAGGTTGTATAGGATGAGTGCAAAGGGACTGTTATGCTGATAAGAGCCCAATGCATCTGTAAAACTCAGCCCTGATGCTCTTGAGGGCTGGGTTTGGTGTCTGACATTCCCACTGCTGGCCTGGCTGGAAATCCTATGTTTCATCATCTTGTTTTAACGTCCCCCCCTGTGCTACCATGGCCCGCAAGCGGCTGGAGTGGGGCTAATGGTAGCACTGCCCTTTTCAGCCATAGCTAGACCTGCTTCCCCAACTTCTCAGAAAAGCAAAGCTGTTTTCCCATCGTCCATCCTTGCTCACCGTTCTCCTCCCTCCCTGTGGCTTATGAGCAGGAATTGGGGCAATAGATGGAAATTTATGTCCTGGAGGCGTGCGACAAGGGTATCCTGAGGGTTCAGGGACGCTCACAAAACAATTGCCTCTGATAATCGCTCAGAGGTTCCCGGGAGTTTTCTCAGCGGCTATAGTCAAAGCTCACAGTGGGTATTTTCACTACTGACCAGCTATTCACTCGGAAATGTTACACGGCTGTGTAAGCCACCGACAGCATAATCCTTACAGTAATAAACCATAAAAATTGATGCAGAGCGATTCGGCCAGAAGAAGAAGAGAGGAAAGACAACGATAGTTAAAATCCAAGGAGTGGCTGTTGAAATGCAAAAGGATCTAGAAAGCAAAGATGCAAAAATAAAGTCTGAAACGGAAACGAGTAACATTTTTACAGCACTGTATAACTCATTTTAATTGCAATCCATCGAGAAATCTATTTGAGGCAAGAAATCAATTGAGAATTGTAGAGCAAAGCATTGGTCTTCCAGATGTTTGCAGCTTTCTGGACTGTTATTTTCAGCTTCCTTCCACAGTTTATTTGAATCCCTTCTTCCTGGCAGTGGCCATGGAAAAACTCCCCCCGGTTGTGTTGCAGGTGGGGCGTCCTGGGGCTTTCTGCTCTGAACTTTCCCTCTTGTCGTCTTCTTGAGAAACACCATGAGGTGGTTGTACAGGTGAGCACGAGGGCTTGGAAGGTGGAACCTTTTTAAAATACATTAGATCAGATCGTGCAACGTAGGCATTACAGCTGCCGAGTCACCTGGTATTTATCTTTCACCATATCTGTTCTCATCTGGCTTAAGAGACTGGTTGAAGTCCGTCAATGTTAAAGGCTTCTGGTATCTGGCAGGGGATCGTACGTTTGTCTTGGCAGAAATAAGTCCTGAATGTAACAGATGTCATCAGTGTCATTCCCAGCAGTCTCCTGAAAGGCCAGCGTGGTGCACCTGACATTTCTCTTGTATTTGGTGGCATTTGTGAAGGAGGTTTTATCTTGTTTCTTGTCCATCTCGAGCGTTCAGGGCTGCTGACGGTGATTTGCATTGAATCCAGTCCTCGGCAAGCGCCATGCAGAGACTAAAGCAGCGATGTTGGAGCGGGTCCAGAGGAGGGCCACAAAGATGCTGCGAGGGCTGGAGCCCCTCTGCTGGGAGGACAGGCTGAGAGAGTTTTGGGGGTTCAGCCTGGAGAAGAGAAGGCTCTGGGGAGACCTTTTTGCCTCTTTTCAGTCCCTAAAGGGGCTGCAGGAAAGATGGGGAAGGACTTTTACAAGGGCATGTAGTGATAGGATGAGGGGGAATGGCTTAAAACTGGAAGAGGGGAGATTTAGATGAGATATTAGGAAGAAATCCTTGACTGTGAGGGTGGTGAGCCCCTGGCGCAGGTTGCCCAGAGAAGCTGTGGCTGCCCCATCCCTGGAGGTGTTCAAGGCCAGGTTGGACAGGGCTTGGAGCAACCTGGGCTGGTGGGAGGTGTCCCTGCCCAGGGCAGGGGGGTGGAACTGGATGATCTTCAAGGTCCCTTCCAACCCAAACCATTCTGTGATTCTATGACGTGTCCAGGCAGAGCTCAGCACTGCTGCCGAGCTACCCTGTCGCATGGGAGAAGTGTCCCTCTTCTCCTGGGAGGTAGGCTCTGCTTCACTCGGCCTGTGATGGGCTTTTATGAGCTGTTGTTACCCAAGCTCACAATTTGGCTCTGGGTTGTCCAGATTGCTGACAAAGTGTCTCTGCTTTGTGTGTTGGGGACTTCAGGAGCTAACCACTCGCTGGCTGCTTCCAAAATGTCCCTTTAGGCTTGGTCTCCTCCTGCCTCTTGTACTGCCTGGGCTGCAGTCCTGGGAGCTGGACTCAAGTGGTGGGGCAAGACATAAGCAACCCAGGAGGCAACCCAGGCTCCTCGAAGATCAGGCATCTGTTTGGAAATCAGGTTTACAGACAGGTTTGAGACAGAAATCCAAGGAAACGGGAGACCTTCCTGACAGCCAGGCTCTTAGAAAGATGTCCTCTCAGAATGGCCCAAAACATAAGCAATCAACTCCAGATACGCAGTACCTCCTCCAACCTCCCTCCTCACTTCCAAGTGTGTCCCCCTTGCCTTGTCTCTCTAGGACTGTCCTTTCATGCCCAGCAGATACGTATCTGTCACCGCTCCATCCCACCTGGGGAACGATGGTGCTACACGCCGTTACTTAACTGGAGCTCCGGTGATGTCCCTGCGTGGGCAAGGAGGAAATTTCCCTGGTGGGACGGCACCGCACGGTTCGGCCAGTGAGTCTTTTCACTTCAGCGATAGCCGCAGTCTCTAGTCCTTGTTTCTGCTGCGGGGTTTTAAATGCGTTCGTGTTTAAATTACTGGTTTAGAGCAACAGAGAGAAGTAGAAAGAGGGTTTGCTGTAGGTTTACCAAGTTGGGATCAATCGGAAGAGATTGTATTGCAGAGAAACCATCCGCAGTAGTCTGAGAAGGAGGAGAAGCAAGGGCAGATGGAGGCTTTTCCAGAATGAGAGAGTGCAGATGAAAGAGGGAGATGGATACAACGCAGGAGGTAAGACTATGTATAGAGGAATGGTGTTATAAAGGGAAAACTGGGGCTGGCAATCAAGACAAATTAGAACAAGCAGAAAATAGAACTAGCCATACTAGGCTATGGATTTGTATTTCTGGAAAATAACTGAAATACCTTCACGTGGGACAGTTCTCATGAGGTTGGGGAAAATACCAGGAACAGGTACTCAAGGGGACAGTCTTCCTTTAGCTTTGAGCAAAACAGGTGATTCAAATATGTTTTTTCGAGCACAGAGCCCCCTGAATTGCGAGGAGCGCCGTGTTTCCCCCCGTGCTGGCAGATCTGGGCAGCACAGCCTCATGAAGGGGCAGCACCGACAGGTTTTGCACAAAAGAGAGTTTATTCTGATGATAACTGCAGAGAGGAGCAGTAGACCTCCCAAGGACAGATGGATTCATGAGCAGAAGCGCTCTGGAAATGGGCCGTTGGTAACGCTGGAGCAGAAAGAAAGGGAATATTTTATTATTGTTACCTGGAGTGGATTCAAGCCTTAAACAGATGGTGGGGTTTGCCAGCTTGACTGTGCTGGAGAGTTGGGCGTTGGAGACTGGCAGGCCCGTCGATCCCATCCATCGCTCTAGCTGCGGGGTCCTGTGTCCACCAGTGCTTTGTGAACCTGAAGAGACTGGTTAAGTAGAAGGTGAAGGTTTGGTTCGGTGGCGATGCCGGTGCAGGCTGTGGTGTAGGGGCTAGGGGCTTATGCTGCAAATAAATCTTGGTTTTGGCACTGGTCCTAAAGAAGAAGAAACAAATAAGTGAGATATTTCATACGCTGGAATCAGTGTGTTGATTACTGCTTTTGAAAGATTGATAGAGGTGGATTTGGCTGTAAGAAAAGGATTTATCTTGGCAGTTCAATAGCCTATTCCAAACCTTCCTGATCTCTATAGTGTAGTCAGAAGTCCCCTGGATTTATGGATGACCTTAGAAAGCACGGGCAGTATTTGGTCAGCCGGGGTGCTGGAGAGACAGGGCTAGAGAGTCTTATCTGTGTCCAGCAGCCTCAATATCTTATTTTTAAAAAAGCTCCTATATTCATTACCAAGAGCATTTGGTTCTTCTAACACCAAAAAAAACCCTTGATTCTTAAATAATTCTATCTCATCCTGTGCTGCTTATAAACTCTCCCTACTTTACGCTGATGCTTAAATACAGAAAAGACTTTTTTTCCCCCATTTTCTTTACCTGCAGTAGCAACAGCCATTTTAAAACTGTGAGCTGAAACTCCGGGGTTCTCGCTGATCCTGATGGACCTAACGGGGAAGAACACTGGGGAGGGATTCTGGGAGCCTGGAAATGAGCCCAAGACCTTCGAAACCATGAACCAGATTCTCAGTCAACTAAGGCTTCTGAGCTTTCCTAATTTCTTAGGAAGTCACAAGGTTCTTGTAGCTATCGGATTTTAATTTTTCATCTTAGACTATTGTGTATTGAAATAAGATGTCGAGAATTTAAACCTATCCACTTTCAGGAGAATAATTTTTAAATAGTAGTAGTAAATATGCAGCCAGTTTCTGGAGAAAAACATAAAGGTTTAGTCTCTTTGGAGTTTGTATTAATGAATATGATGAAGAGGACGAGGGGGAATGATAGGACGGGGGGGAATGGCTTCAAAGTGGAAGAGGGGAGATTTTGATTAGATATGAGGAAGAAATTCTTCCCTGTGAGGGTGGTGAGCCCCTGGCGCAGGTTGCCCCGAGAAGCTGTGGCTGCCCCATCCCTGGAGGTGTTCAAGGCCAGGTTGGACGGGGCTTGGAGCAACCTGGGCTGGTGGGAGGTGTCCCTGCCCAGGGCAGGGGGTTGGAACTGGATGGTCTTCAAGGTCCCTTCCAACCTAAACCATTCTGTGATTCTATGATTGTATGAATATGGCCAGGCATTTGCCTATTCCCAGGGCATTTTTAGGTGCTTTCTGCACATCCTCACTACCCATCCAACCCCAAGAAAAGGCTATTGTTTACTACCTGATGTAATTAAAAACAAAGAATTTAAAAGCCTTATTGGCTGTTGCATGCTAACAAACACACATAGTGTGCAACAAGACGTTGATTTGCAGCTGCACGCAGCAGAAATTACCCGCACACACCTGCACAGGGGTTGTGAGTGTGTGGACGTGTAATCACGCGCCTATGGAGCAATGTAAAGGTGACCCTCTGCGCGTGCAAGAAATCCTGAGTTGTGTACAGCTTCGGAGAACCAAACATATACACATTACTGCATACGAGTTTGGACACGTGGGATTCTTACGTAATTTCTTATGTGCACAGTTATTGCATGTACAGAGCCACATCTCTGCTGCTCGCGGGTTTACGGGGAGATGTGTGCCCACGCTGACTCAGATCCGTGGCACTTTATTGTTGCTCTGAAGGCTCTCTCTAAAAATTCCCTGGCATTTATCCAAAAAGAGTGCCAGTAGCCTTAAACTCAACCCATTGCCTTTCCATCAAATCATGAAGCTCATCAATAGCAATCTCAGACTCCGGCGGGGAACACAAAGGCATTTTGGATTTGACACCCTGAACAGCCTCGTGGTAAATAGGTCATTACTAATACAATAGCAGTAATAAAGCACAACGTATGAATTTAGAGAGTTAGAAATGATGGTGTTTGTGGTCCTTTTCCTTTGGTAGCAGATATTATTTCTCGTGCCAGCAGAATGATTTCGGTAATATTTGCTTGTTACTCTATGGAATCAATGAACAGCGTCTTATCATAGGTTTGTGTCTGGGGATTGACAAATGCTCAGGTGCTTTTGCACCTCTGCGGTTACTTTTATTAACTAATATGAGCTTAAAGGACAAGGTGGAACCCAGGAGATCACTGCTGCTAGTGCTGTCGCTGCAGACTGGAGCTCTAAACAGTTGGTTGGAGCCTTTTCCCAGCACGTCGCTCTCAGAGCCTTTGGTTTTTCCAGCAGGAATGTCACGTATGATAGAGGGGCTCTAAAGCGGCCAGATTTACCTTTAAAGTCTACTTTTAATTTTTTTGGTTAAAAAAAAAAATGTGTTTCGACAGTTTGTCACATCGGCTCAGCCTGCCGTGTCGTGGGCAGTGAAGTGTTAGGAAGGAAAAGCAAAAAGTATTCTGATGAAGGATCAAGTCAACTCACTAATGCTTTTCGAACATCTCCCGTGTTGACCTCGGTCCGCGCAGACACACGCCTGCTCCTCGGGCTCTCTTGTCTCCGGGAGAGCTTTCGGAGGCGCTGAGAGAATCGCCAGGTGGGATTTGGGGGAGATTCGGGTAAAAGTTTTGAAGGGGATTTGCTGGAGGTTTGGGCTTTGCAGCAGAGCCATTTTGCCGGCTTCTCCTCAATTGAAATCTCCATCATGTGTTTATTTTTGAACTGAGGAGGAGGGAAGGAGGGAGGGAGCATCATCACCAGGCATTTTTATAGCTATGGAGAGTGGGGAGGGCGAAGCCTGGGTATCACAGGAGACCCTAAATCTCCATGCTCGGATTCAAGAAAAGCACAAAACAAGTATCTCTTGTGGATTTGTATTTTTTTCACTCGACAAACGTTTAATTATTTTACCTTCGTGCCGCTGATGAATCAACTGAGAGAACTACCAAAGATAATGTACTTCTATTTTTATAACTTATACTAATGAAGTTCAGGCTAGATTTTTTTCCCCTGTATGATTGGCTAAAACAAGGTAGGAAAAATTCAGAGGGAGAGGGAGAGGAGGAGGGAGTGAGATGCTAAACATCTAGCGGCGCGCCTGTGTGCGGTTTGGGGAAGATGTGCAACGCCTTGGTGAAACAGAGCGCTTGGAAAGCAAGAAGAGAAGCATTTTATTCAGATAAAATCATCCCTGGAGGATGGGTTTCTCCGGAAGGAGCTGTGGCACGGGATGGATGGAGGCAGCGGTGTTGTCAGGACTGTGCTGCTGGCTCTGATTCCTTGGCAGCGCTGCCGAGCGGCGGGGCCGTGCACCGGGACGGTGTTGCACAGCCCCTAGCCACCAGCCGGGTCTCGCTTGCTTTCCGTAAAACAACCTCCTTGACTTGGCAGGATTCAAGCGCTCCATCAAAAGTTCATGAATATGGTCAGTTAGAGACGCGCGGCTGCGTGCAGCCTGCTAGCAAAGGCTAAGGGAGAGGAACGTGGTGGACCAGACGAGATCAGAGAGAGCACAAAAATGTATAGTGCCTTTGCTATTAGTGGAGAAATAGCTGCAGAGGAGAGGCCAGGTAGCGGTGTGAGGGGTTAGGGCTGACCGGTGTTGAGATGTTAAGATTAACTGCAGTATTTGACTCCTAGGCACCGCAGTGATTGATGCCTCCGAGGGCTGTGAAGATGCTGCGAGGGCTGGAGCCCCTCTGCTGGGAGGAGAGGCTGGGAGAGTTGGGGGGGTTCAGCCTGGAGAAGAGAAGGCTCCGGGGAGACCTTATTGTGGCCTTCCAATCCCTAAAGGGGCTACAGGAGAGCTGGGGAGAGACTTTTTACAAGAGCATGGAGTGATAGGACGAGGGGGAATGGCTTCAAACTGGAAGAGGGGAGATTTAGATGAGGTATTAGGAAGAAATTCTCTCCTGTGAGGGTGGTGAGCCCCTGGCGCAGGTTGCCCCGAGAAGCTGTGGCTGCCCCATCCCTGGAGGTCTTCAAGGCCAGGTTGGACGGGGCTTGGAGCAACCTGGGCTGGTGGGAGGTGTCCCTGCCCAGGGCAGGGGGGTGGGACTGGATGATCTTCAAGGTCGCTTCCAACCTGAACCATTCTCTGATTCTATGACACTGTAGCAGGATGGCTGCTAGATAGCTCTGTGCGAGCCGAGGGCTCAGTGCTCAGGCTTAGCCATGGCTGCTGTTTGCAGTTCAGCATCAAGATGAAAATCAAACGTAAAGCCTCTCTGTCTGATAGCACGTTCTCCGGCAATTCCAGTCCCAGACAGTGGAGATTCGGCCTGGCTGCTTGAAACTGGGCTGTGCTGGGAGTCAGCCTGGTAGGGTTTGGTTTGCAGCTATGATGACATGAGAGATGAGATCTGGGGTTGTGTACGGAGCAGCCCACGTGAGCCGGTTGTTTCAGAGGTGAGAAACTGCTCCTAAACTGCTCAAATGCTTCCGAGAGATTCAAATTAAAGGTCTGAGGATTTGACATTTTCTTTCATAATAAAAGCGAGGGAGTAATCAACGTACAGAGCCGGTGAGTGATTTTATTAATTAGCTGAACTGCAGTGCTGTCATTCAGCGGAAAATAAGACATTGGTTTTTATTTGTGAAACATGAGTGGGGAAAGTTAAAGTATAAATCACAAAAAAGAAGCATTCGCTTAGGTTTTCCGGCAGCTGATTTGAGCTAACCCAAGGGACCTGAAGGGCACGGGTCCTCAGCGGCCTTGCTTACATTTTGGAAGTAATCATGTGCAATATATGCACCTCAGAGAAACCAGCTGCGATATTTCAGTACTCGACTAGTTGTGTCATTGGTTTGACCTCCTTTGAAGGGGACGAAGAGAGGATGCGCGGCAGTGAGAAAAACCGAGGGAAATGAGGAGCGTGCTTGAAAAATCACTCTCAGATAACAGAAGATGTAGAAATTTGTCCTCTTAAAAGGGGCCCAAATGTGGAGTGGTGTTTTATAGTGCCCGTAAAAAGAGCTGTTAATAAAATTAATCTGGAAGGGAAGGGCAGCACGGAAAGAAAGATGAAATTTTACAACCCGAACATACAGTAGATGAAAAGCGTAAATCCAGCCCTGGCTGGTGGTGTCTGGAAAGCGTTACTCTTTGACCCCAAGTAATGTTGCAGCTTCAGTCCAACTGGGCAGATACTGCACCACCATCACCGTAATTCACGTCCCTCTTTGAAGATCTAGTTGCCAAGGCCAAAGACCGAACTGCCGTGAGCCCAAGAGGTTGCCTGTTGTATCCATCGGGAAATTGGTGTGGCGCAACCTCGGGCTGCTGCCGCTGCGGTGTGTTGTGTGCGTATCGCAGGACATCGGTCCGTCAGCGGAACGACAGCGTGTCCGTAAGGGCAGGGAGAGGGAGAAAAAGGAAAGGATGACCCACTTTGATCCATTCAGAGCACGCTTTACGGGAAATAGGAACTTATATGTACGTAGGAGATTTATGGAAAATGTAAGGACAAGGGAAAGTGAGCAGCGTGATCACGCGTGACGCTGAGGTTTGTCATCTGTGCTGGTAAGTCTGAAGGGTCCCGCGATGGGTTATTTTAGCTGCTCAGGAAAAGTTTTATCCCAAGACCGCGCAGAGCTTAGAACGTTAGGAAAGCAGAAAAAGGTAAATGGCACCAAGTTAATATGGGAAACGGTGAACTCTCGCGCATAGGAAGCCCGAAACCTGAGAGCTGGGGAAGACGGCCGCATCCTCGATAAAAGCTAATGGCTGAGGCTTCCCGGGTTCGCGGGAGCTGTGGTTGTGCTCCTGGCCTTTTCAAAACTGAAGCTTGAAAATCTGGGAGAAATAGACTTTTTATTTGGTTGGTGTTTTGGACCTATAAAACTGCAAGTCATAATACCCTGTAAAACATTTGAGGCGATTTGGGAATATAGCATTCCTTATTAAAGTCTACAGGTTTTAGAGACTTCTTACGTCTTCACAGCAGCGTAGGGGTATGACCTCTATAATGTTCAACAGGATACTTGAAAAATGGAGACCAATTTAACAAGAATAGCTGTCGCCTTGGTGCTCCAGCTCTTCCATTTCTGTTCTGGCTAGAGTTAAGTTCATAATGGTCTAACTGAACCTTTTAGTTGCTAAAAAGAGATTGTTGTGGTCTGGGCATAAGGGAGTAGTTTGTGACAGGTATTTTATCGGAACCATTTGTCCATGGCTGCGATAACAAAGTGAAATGTCATAACTACAGTATTTTTAAGAAGGTCAGAAATTGTCAGTCTCTGCATATTTTCAAGGTTCTTTTCGGCCATTAGAACAAAATATACTGTTATCTGGGAGTTTCGGGGAGTGCAAACCCCTGTGGATGAAGAGAAGACGCAGCAGTCGTTTGCCAGCTGATGTTACCTGACATCTCGGGGGCAGCAGTGTGTTTGCACCAGACCTAAAGCGAAGGCCCAAGTCCAAAGCATGTCAGCTACAAGGCTGAAATCCAGCAACAGAGGTGTTTTGCTATCGCTGGAATTTTGAATGCTGTATGTCTGAAAATCAGAAGAACCAAATTTGTTGAAGATAAAAAACGGTGCGCATCTGTGGCACTGTGGTTTTTCCTCCTCCAGGATGCCAGGTTTGTCTTATATCTTGTTTTCTCTTTGTTTCTAAATGGAATTTGCCCAGTTTGCTGCACCAGGCAGAGGATGGTGGTACTATGGCATCTGCCAGTGGAAGACTTCGTTTCCCGCGCTCTTTCCGGCTTTGTGAATTTTGCTGCTAAAGCTCTGTGTGTTTGCAGGGTGAGCACCGCTCCGCGTACGCACCTATGGCAGCGGCACTTTGGAAGAGCAGCTAGAATAAATGTTATTGCGTTTCTTTAATACATAGTGTTTCCTAAGGTGAAATAAGGATGTGGCTGCCTTTTTCCTGCAAGAAGGCAAACTTTTAGAGAGGCTGCAGAATGGTGTGCTACAGGAGTTTTCAGTCTTTTAACCTTTCTCTAATTGACGAATAATTCTTTGCTGTTCAGTGTAGAATGGTGAGTTTCTTTCGGGGTCACGTAGCACCTCCCTCTCTTTAATATTGCCTTACTGATGAGTTGAGTCTGAGCGGAGAATTAATTACTCTTAATACTTTCTTCCCGCAACCCCTCCATCCCTGAGGCTGGTCCCTTGCAGAGCCAGCGAGTGGGCAGTCTTCAACCTCTCGTAATGACTACTCGGGACTGGTGCGTGTTTAAACCAAAGAAATTCAAGAGGTACCTTGACATACGTAAGAAGGGAGAGCCATTTCCAGCTCAGGTCTGGCATGTGGTTATCTTGAAGCCACAGCTGCTTGGGTGGGTAGCGGTGTTCTCAGCAGCGCCGGGAAGCCGCCCACAGAAGGATGTAGGTAGGAAATGCAGCGGCACCGCTCACGTTACCCGTAAGTTAAGATAACATCCTCTCCTGACATCCACGATCCTTTATGTCAAGGTGTTTGGAAGATAGCGTCAAAAGAAGTGGCTTGGTCTGAAGCTTGTTTTCAGGGTAGAACTGCTTTCCTGAGAGAAGAGGATCTGTCAGGCGAGGAGGGGATGCTGGTGGAGAGGGGATGCTGGCGAGGAGGGGATGCTGGCGGAGAGGGGATGCTGGCGAGGAGGGGATGCTGGCGGAGAGGGGATGCTGGCGAGGAGGGGATGCTGGCGGAGAGGGGATGCTGGCGAGGAGGGGATGCTGGCGGAGAGGGGATGCTGGCGAGGAGGGGATGCTGGCGGAGAGGGGATGCTGGCGAGGAGGGGATGCTGGCGGAGAGGGGATGCTGGCGAGGAGGGGATGCTGGCGGAGAGGGGATGCTGGCGAGGAGGGGATGCTGGCGGAGAGGGGATGCTGGCGAGGAGGGGATGCTGGCGGAGAGGGGATGCTGGCGAGGAGGGGATGCTGGCGGAGAGGGGATGCTGGCGAGGAGGGGATGCTGGCGGAGAGGGGATGCTGGCGAGGAGGGGATGCTGGCGGAGAGGGGATGCTGGCGAGGAGGGGATGCTGGCGGAGAGGGGATGCTGGCGAGGAGGGGATGCTGGCGGAGAGGGGATGCTGGCGAGGAGGGGATGCTGGCGGAGAGGGGATGCTGGCGAGGAGGGGATGCTGGCGGAGAGGGGATGCTGGCGAGGAGGGGATGCTGGCGGAGAGGGGATGCTGGCGAGGAGGGGATGCTGGCGGAGAGGGGATGCTGGCGAGGAGGGGATGCTGGCGGAGAGGGGATGCTGGCGAGGAGGGGATGCTGGCGGAGAGGGGATGCTGGCGAGGAGGGGATGCTGGCGGAGAGGGGATGCTGGCGAGGAGGGGATGCTGGCGGAGAGGGGATGCTGGCGAGGAGGGGATGCTGGCGGAGAGGGGATGCTGGCGAGGAGGGGATGCTGGCGGAGAGGGGATGCTGGCGAGGAGGGGATGCTGGCGGAGAGGGGATGCTGGCGAGGAGGGGATGCTGGCGGAGAGGGGATGCTGGCGAGGAGGGGATGCTGGCGGAGAGGGGATGCTGGCGAGGAGGGGATGCTGGCGGAGAGGGGATGCTGGCGAGGAGGGGATGCTGGCGGAGAGGGGATGCTGGCGAGGAGGGGATGCTGGCGGAGAGGGGATGCTGGCGAGGAGGGGATGCTGGCGGAGAGGGGATGCTGGCGAGGAGGGGATGCTGGCGGAGAGGGGATGCTGGCGAGGAGGGGATGCTGGCGGAGAGGGGATGCTGGCGAGGAGGGGATGCTGGCGGAGAGGGGATGCTGGCGAGGAGGGGATGCTGGCGGAGAGGGGATGCTGGCGAGGAGGGGATGCTGGCGGAGAGGGGATGCTGGCGAGGAGGGGATGCTGGCGGAGAGGGGATGCTGGCGAGGAGGGGATGCTGGCGGAGAGGGGATGCTGGCGAGGAGGGGATGCTGGCGGAGAGGGGATGCTGGCGAGGAGGGGATGCTGGCGGAGAGGGGATGCTGGCGAGGAGGGGATGCTGGCGGAGAGGGGATGCTGGCGAGGAGGGGATGCTGGCGGAGAGGGGATGCTGGCGAGGAGGGGATGCTGGCGAGGAGGGGATGGTGGTGGAGAGGGGATGGTGG
>VUYV01000681.1:1739-36557 GCA_008711295.1 Anarhynchus alexandrinus | reverse complement strand
GAGGAGGGGATGCTGGTGGAGAGGGGATGCTGGTGGCGAGGAGGGGATGCTGGCGGAGAGGGGATGCTGGCGAGGAGGGGATGCTGGCGAGGAGGGGATGCTGGTGGAGAGGGGATGCTGGCGAGGAGGGGTTGCTGGCACCGTTGCAAACCCTGGTGTCTTCCCTTACCGATTGGTTAACTCAGCTGCACTCGCCGTGGCATTTATCCGGCTGCTCTGCAGTCAGTGGCACAATCCCAGACTGTCCCAGGGAGCTGTGCTCCTGCAGGATTATCTTTGTTTGAAAGCAGGGATTAAATGATGTTTTTAAAAAACCCAAACAACCAAGGAGGATCTACAACCCGTAGATTCTGGCCGGGTTGTTTGGGGGCTAAATGGGATTGAGCAGGCAGGAGAGTTGCTCTTCCCTTCAGAGGGTGGCAAACCACGCTGTGAGATCTTGCGGGTGATGGAGAATGGGAAAAGATCAACCTTCAACTGCGGTTAGCCCTAATCGAGATGCTTTCTGTTCCTCTCCCACGGAGGACGTGTGCTCGCCGGTTGGCACATCACTCGCCACAGCCACCGCAATACTGACACTTTTGGCAGGCAACCAAGCCGACCGGCCACCCCGACTGTCTCCTTGTCCTTCCTCCTCCCCGAGCTGAGTTGGAGCTTGGTTTGCTCTGGGTTCATTAATATGCTAATCCTCCTGCTCGGCTGCGCTGCTCCCCGCTCGCCGGGCTTGTGGCTAATATCTGCGGTTGCTGCAGAAAAAAAGGCGATTGCCTTTCGGTGTCATTAACGCAGCGGAAGAAAGCGACCGAGGTGTGGGATCGTGAGGGCAGAGGGGTTTTGGAGGTGTGTGCGCCGTTTCGTTGCGGCCTTCACTGTATTTGATGTAAAACCCTTAAATAGTGGATGGATGGTGGCTGGGTAGTTGCTGTCGTGGTACCTTCGTCCTGTTTGCCGTCTTTCAGAAACAGGGCACACACACTTGTGCCCACGTACGCACACACACGCAAAAAAATCTGTAGTATCAGTGCTTGGAAATTAATGAAATCAAGAGAAGCTTCAAAGCTCTGTTGCTAATTTTCCAGAAACACCACTGAAAGAAAGAGAATTTCATGCAGGACACCAAAAAAGAAAAAAAAAAAACCAACCAACCCCAAACCCAAAAAAGCAATGAGGAAGGAAAGTCCCTCCGGGTTTCAGTTCAAGAATTACCCTGATGTATCGGCTGCCCACGGTTTTCTCTGCAAAACGTCCCTTGGGTCCCTTCTCGGTCTGGTATTATTTCCAGCACTGAGGATGGGAAGCGGAGATGCAGCAAATAAGGCACCTTTTCGGCAGGAGGCGTTGAGCTGCGCCGCAGGAGGAGCAGTGAGCGGCATCCAGCCGGTGGGTCTGCCAGCTTGTTTGCAAAGGCTGTAATCTTTAAGGTATCGAGCAGCAGAGTTTAAAAAAGAACAGCAAGAAATCTCCCTTCTACAAGGCACAAATAAAAAGAGGATGGTTGAGATAACAGTAATTTAAAAACTCCTGTTCCTGCCTCGGGCGCTGCGGTGGAAGGAATTGCACGTGCACAGCAGTTTTCCCCACGGACAGCAGGTGCTTTCCTTATTGTCCAGCTGGGGGAATCCAGTTTTCATTTTCTTTTTTTTTTTTGTAGTTTTTTTAGTTTTTCTTCAGTTTATTTATTTTTCTTTAGCATTCTTAGGATTGTCCTGTGCTCCTAAGCCCTGCTGTACTGGATTTGCAGTACGAGAAGAGCAATTTAGGGGGTGTGAGAGGGGAGATTATATTGCGTTGAGCTTAATTTCTATTAAAAATCCAGTTAGAGAAAAAGGAGTTTCTGTCCTGGTTGAAGGAAGGAATTTGGGATGAGATGCTGTAAAGCGCTTAGAAGCTTAAAATACAAGGTCAGTGGCAGTTTGTATATCTGAGACCTTGTGAGCTGCGTCCAGACCCCTGTGTCACCTTTTAGGTACCACAGAGAAATTTGGGGTTTTTAGGGGGGGGAACCGTAGATGAGTGATGCTGAGAGATGCTTTGCCTCCCTGCTCTGAGCTGCCCCGGGGGGACCAGACACGGCCACGGTGCTGCTGCTTCATGGCTTAGCGCTGGGGGCGTTCACCTTGTACGATCTTTGGGATGGATGTAGTATTTTGCCAGCGGTTTCATCAGGGTGAAAGTAGCACGGCGCAAGGTAAAGTAACACGAGGGAGCGAGGAGCTGGTGGAGTTAGCCAGTTTGGATCCTCTCCCGTGACGTTTTCAGAGCGGCCTCGCAGAGCGAACTCCCAGCTGCATCTGAAGCGAGTTTCCGCACGCTTGAATCGTTTGGATGCGTGCGTATAAATCAGCGTTTCCCAATAAAGCTCTGTCAAGAAGAGTACCCCAGCTTCTGGTGCAAAGCGATGCTTAAATGAAAGCTGCTGGAGAAAAGCCTTGTAGGAAGGGCGCGAAGCGGAGAGGAGAGAGAAGGGAAGCGTCTGAGCTGCAGAGCTGTCGGCGCGCAGCTGATGTGCGGCTCCCAGTTTTGGGGGGGAGCACGGCTGCGCTCGCCCTCCGCCTGCCCGATACTGGGGGCTCCATGGGGGGGAGAATAAACTGGCAGAGTATCCGATCTGGCCGAAATAAAGGGGGATTAAATCCTGGAGGGAAAGATCGGGAGGGTTTTTCGTCTCTTGTCCAGGAGTTTTGCAGAGGAAGTCGATAGACACACTCGCTAAATCTCAAAAAGTCTACAGAAGCAGAATAATTGTTAAAGCGGTGCTGAGGAGGGCTGGGGGGGAGTGATTTGGGGCACATGGCTGCTTTTGCTGCCCTGCGTTACTCTCCTCTGTGTTTTGGTGCTCTTTCCCCAGGCGTGTTCTTTGTCTCCTAGGGCTGGTTACTTTTGGTGGTATTTAAGGTTTTCAGGTTAGACACAGGAGCAAAAATCGCTGCTCTAGAAGGGAGTGACAGGCCGGAGGTCTTTCCCCCGTTTCAGTGTGTTCCAGAGCTGCGGTAGCCCATGCCAGTTGGAAAACAGAAGTGGTCATCAACTAGTCAGCTTTTCGGTGGGCTCCACACGGGAAGAGGATTCGTCTTCGGTTGCAGATCCTCAAATCCCTGTCGAGAAACCCAAACAGCTGCGTCGTGTCAGGTCACTTGATCCGAACGACTGTTGAATGGCCGCTGAAGGCCCCTCTGGCTTCTGCTTTCCTCTCCACGTTTTGTTTCTCTGCTTTAGCCTTGGCCTGTCTTTCCCTGTGCCTTCCTTTGGGCCAGGTCCTGGCCTCCATCGCGGCAGTTAAATCTGGGGTAACTGCTCTGAGGGGGAGACAGAGAACCGGCTCCAAAGAAGCCACTGGAGTGTGATTAGAGCAAAGTTTTGCTGTCAGCCCCCGGGTTAATCCAGTGTTGGATTTGAGAGGCAGAACCACACACCTGCACGAACCGCTAAGCAGAAGTATAGAATTTTATAAAAGTTTGTTGGTACTCTCTGTATAAAAGACCTATTAGAAAGTCTATAAGCGCAGCTTTGTATAAGGAAATGATATCGTCTGAAACATCTGGATACAGCCGATTGCATAAGTGTGTGTCCGTGGGTGTGGGTGGTGTACCTACACGTTTGCATGGGAGTGTGTAGGATTTGTAGTGCGGGTATGTGGAGCTCGGCGTGTGTGCATGTTTATTACTTATTGATGTTTCAGTGTGGAGTACTGCACATGGCTCTTATTCTTTTATTATTGGTAAGGGGAGAGTCAAATCTGGCTTGAATCTGCCCAGAAATGTCTGGGAATTATCCAAGTCTAATCGTACTTTTTCTCAAATTTGGATGACCTGTGTACTTTCTTCATTTCCCTTAATTCTTGATCTCCCCCTAATATTCTTCCCTTTACCAGAAATCTTGCAGGAGTGGGTAACCCCATCCTACCCTGGGAGTGGAAGACCCAATCCTGATTTCATTCACACTCATATAAACCAAAAATAATATCTATTGGAAATGGGGAAATCGAGCGTATTGACATTGATTTCCCAACTCTGCTGGTGGTTTCTGGATTCCTGTCAACTTGAAACTGGACTGAGAACTATTAATTCAGGAAACAGCAATTTGAGCTTGATGGGAATGTATTGACCTTAAGCCTTCGTTAATATAAAATCAGCTTAGTGCCCTCGGTTTGAGGAAAGCTCTTTCCACTTTGACTACATGACATGAAAGCTTTGTGTTCTTCTGACCTACGGTAGCCCAACGTGCGTTGGCACTGGGGTTTGGGGCATCCTGTTGACTGTCTCTTCTGACAAAAGATTGTCTTTCCAGAAGATGAGTCTCTCTTGTTTCAGGTTGTCCATTCACTTGGTCTTTGGAGACCAACCTTGGTTTAGCATTACTGTTCCTCTCTGTGCCTTTTTTGGGCCCTTGAGTGAGTTAAGAGGAAAGCAAGTTGCTGAAGAAACATCAGTCTGTGAAAGAAAGTTTCTGGAGCTTTTAGCACAAGCCACAAATGTTTTTCCCCAAAGTTTGAAGGGTATATTGCGGAGGGATCTGAGCTTGATGGGGATGCCAGAGAAAATTTGAAAGTATGGAAAATGTTTTCATCTTCCCTTAAGTGCAAAAATAACTATTTATTCAAGATGAGAAAAAGATTCTGCGGGTGGATTGCTAGAATGATGTGAAAGGATGGAGGAACTTGGCAGCGGGTGTCTTTTTCAGCTTGATTTCTTCAATGGTTTTCTCAAATTCTGTTTTCTTAATGTGGATACTTGTGGAGAGGCTGAGCTTCCCCACATCTCCCGCCCTTGTGAACTTGAACGTCCCTTTCTTTCTCTTAAAATACAGAGGTGTTGTAGGTTAGTACTCATTACAAAGCTGAAGCTGAGATGTGAGTAGAGGAAGGTCTGCCGGTGTGGGAAGAAATCCTGTCCTGGAGTTAGGAGGAGGTGTTTTGAGGTGGGATTGTTGTGCATCACTAGTGGGAAACCACCACTCTGGTACACATCTTACTGCTCCCGTGTGAAACAAGAGGACTTTCTGCAGAAGCAGGTTCAGGGCCTATTCCCTGTTCAGGCAGCTTTGACGTGAGCCATGGGCATCCCTCTGGAGCGAAAGAAGGTAAAAAGGGTTAAAAAAGTCCTGTCTGGCCACGTCCTTCCTAGTGAAACATTGGTACGTGCAATGGGAAGGTGGATGTGCTCGGCACGGGGCATTCATCGGGGTGGCTCTGAGCGGTGGGGCTCTGCCTGTGGTCTCTGGTAGCTTAGAGGCTGGAATAGCCAAAATTGTTTCTCTTCCAGTAAGCGTGGGAGGCGGGAATTTGCCTTGGTTTGACACCCTGAGGTGACCTGCTGGTAAGCGCCTGGGTCTTGCCTTCCTCGGGAGCTGGCTCAGCAAGGTGCGGACAAATCCCTGCTTTTATTTCAGGTCTTGTTTGCTGGGGGAAGCTGTGATTTTGTTCTGAAATACCTTCAGTAGTCTGATGCTGAGATTTGGGTCTAATTTTACCCGGATAGTGAAAACTGACTATTTAAAGAGGTGGTTTAAGCCTTGAATTTTTCTTCTTCTTATATTAGCAGAGAAGGATATGGAATATTACCAGGGTAACGGAATAACCAGGCAGCGGGTTTGAGGTAACCAGCAGCACGCGACAGCAGAGAGCAGTATGTGGCTCCCAGGGAGAGCAGTGCCTGCTGCAGCCTTCTGTCCCGCACGCAGGAAGAGGACTGAGCTCTATCAGGTTGATCAAAGCCTGATGATGAGCTGACAGTGTGATACGGCCATAAAAAAGCAAGGTATGATCCAAGGATGTATCAGAAGATGAATTTCCAGTAGAGATTAATGCCGCTGTACCAGACGGTGGTGCAACCTCGCTTGGACTGGAGTAGACTGTTTGATTGCCAATATTCAACAAAAATGAATTCGAACTGGAACAGGGACAAGGACAATCGGGGGAACGGAGGCTCTGTCTGTGAAGGGGAAGGCGGGTGCCTTGTCTAGCCTGGCGAAGCGGCGACTGAGCAGGAGCGTAGCCGGTCTCTACGAGTGCTGTGAGGACAAAGGCTTGCTGGGCAGAACAACTGCTTAAGATGAAGGGTGAAAGGATGAGTAGGTATTGGGTGATCACAGCAACGTGTAGGCGCTTAGTTAGAAGGTGGTTTCTGATCCTCAGGCAGCAGCGTGGTGGTGGAACAGCCTCTCTCAGCGTGTCACAGGGGTAACACCCCAGAAGGACGGAGGCTTGAGAGCGGAGATCCCTCCAGGTATAGTCATGGCAGCGAGAGGGTGCGTTTGGGACACACGCAGTGCATCCTCGCCACTGCCACAGCTCCCACCGCTGTTGTGAGCCATTAGTGGCCACAGGCTTTAAGTTGGCCATGACTTATTGATAATTATTGGAAATGAGTGCCTGGGTCTGATCGTGTGCCTNTCCAACCCCCCTGCCATAGGCAGGGACACCTCCCACCAGACCAGGCTGCCCAAGGCCACGTCCAGCCTGGCCTTGAACACCTCCAGGGATGGGGCCTCAACAACCTCTCTGGGCAACCTGTGCCAGTGCCTCACAACCTTTAAAGTGAAAAACTTCTTCTTAATGTTCAATCTAAACCTGCCCTCTTCCAGTTTGAAGCCATTCCCCCTCGTCCTATCACTCCATGCTCCAGTAAAAAGTCCTTCCCCAGCTCTCCTGGAGCCCCTTTAGGGACTGGAAGGCCGCAATAAGATCTCCCCGGAGCCTTCTCCTCTCCAGGCTGAACAACCCCAACTCTCTCAGCCTGTCCTCATAGGAGAGGTGCTCCAGCCCTCGGATCATCCTCATGGCTCAATCTCGTACGCAGAATAGCGAGTCCTAATGTGCAGGTCTTTAGAAGTTTTTCCAACTTTTGTTGAGTAAAGAGACGTCAAAGCCTCCATCAAAGGAGCAAATCTGGCTGCAACTTGTACCCCAGGCGTTGGTGCCCGTTGTCGCACCTGTTGCAGGGCTCCAGCCCACATTTTACCAACGTGATAAATTATCTGGTGTTAACTAGTGTTGCTGGGTTTCCATGGCAACCCTTTTGCTAATTAACACACAGTGTCGAGGGAAAAAAAAATCTGTCCTTAATGATGAATTAATTTGACAAGATTGTTATGGTAGGAAGAGATCTGAATAGACACTCCGAAGGTGTATAGTGGGGATGTGGGCACGCTTGTTGCTTATAAGGAGAATAACTGGGGAAAAGAAAGATATGTCAATGTTATTCTGACCTTGCAGCATTCAAACTGAAGCCTTTCTTGCAATTTGGAAAGGTTTTGCATTTCAGAAAGGAAAAAAAAAATTAGCCTAAAAAATGTCTTAAGAGCATAACTCAGACAGTTACGCTTATTTGTCCCTTTTTTTTTATGAGACATTCTAACTCATTTTTTTGTGTTTAAAAGATTAAATAAAAACTAAGTGAATTTAAGAAAGGTGCATGAAAGAATCAGAAAATTCACATTTAAAAACTACACTATTTTATGTTGGGGAAAAAAAACCAGTTCCTCCTGACTCCTCCCAAATTTCAACCCACTCTGCTCTTTTTTTGCTCTAATTCCCCCGGCGGCACACGTGGGAACTCGGCGGTAGCTGTGAAGAGATGGGCCCAAATGAAACCGTAGATTGAGCCTGTTGGCTTGGAATTTGAAAGAGAACGAAATGCAACTTCACAGCGTGGCCCTGACCACCGAAGCGGCGGCCTTGGGAGCGCATTAGCAAAAGTAAATCAGGAGTGAGAAAAAACACCAGCGACTTTCTGATGAGCGTTGGAGATGAGTCACGAATGTAGATTCCCATCAGTGGCGGCAATTAAACTCCTTTAGCACTTTGTGCGCAAGGGAGTGGGTTAAGTCACAGTGTCCTGGCTAAATTTTTACTTGGATAATTGTACTCAGCCTTCCTGAATCCTCCCCTCCTGTGGTTTTAATTAGATGGAGCTGTGGCTCACGAACGTCTGCGTCGTGTGGACCACAACCTAATGGGGACTTTGGTAGAGACCTGTCATCCTACTGGCGATCTTGCGATTACCTCCCGTCCTGTTGTGACTGCAGCAATTACTTACGTGGAAAAGTAGTGTTAGGGAAGTAATGAGTGTATTTTAGCCGCTGTGTAATGAGATTTCGCTTTGAGATGTGAGGACACCACGCATCTAACCGGCTCTTTGCAAAACTGCCAACAAGTGCCCTGCGGATCCGCCGTACCCCTGGCCAGAGCCTGCAAACTGGTAGGGTCTTGAGTTTGCTGGATGGCACCTCCCGGGGTCCTGCAGGGCTGGAGGAGCGCTTAAAAGCGGCCGTAGTGGCTGTGTGTTGGTGGAGAAGGGAGCAGAGAGGTGGAAGGTTGCGCGGTGTTGCTGCTCGTGCTCTCTGTGGCCGCTCGGGAGCAGCTCTGGGATGGAGGTGGCTGCGAGGTCTGGAGGATTCATCTGTTGTGGGGTACTGGTGGGCTTGTCTTCTGCCCAGCCCCATCCGAACACTCTGCTGCCTTCATCACTGAGAGGTCCTGGGCTCTCCTGACTGCTGCCAGTTGGGTGTCCTAAACCACTTACAGCTGGAGAACGAGGGGTTTTTCCTCGTGGCCAGCAGCAGCCAGGGCTGTGTGGAGCACGTGGCTTTGGGACAAAGCAGTTGTCTTGCTGGAGCCGGCCCAGACGGGGCTATCAGCAGGACAACTTGGGTGTCGCTCAGCTGCTGGGGTTATTGGTGGGTGCAGTTTCGGGGGGAATTGTGGCTTTGGCTGCAGTGGTGCACACCCTTGGTAGGTGGAGCGGGGGACGGAGCAGGGACAGCGGCCGGGGCTCCGTGAGATCCTGCCACCCCGAGCAGCCCCGAGGCATTTGCCTTTCCCCTCGTTTTGCAGAAGGGCAGGCAGGACAGAAGATTGGAAGAGGTTCTGTCATGAGATTTGGGCCTCTCCTGATCTCTGGCAGCGCCTGGGCACTACAGGGTTGTCCCTTTCCTGGTGGCATATCTATGCTCCCCCAGGAAAACCGTCCTTAGACACATCTGCACAGATGACGACGTGCACAGGTCTCTGTTTGGTACCCGTGGGTCCAACAAGCCCATGCGCAGCTGTGCCAACGTCTTCGCGTGGACGCGTGAGCTTCTTGAAAATGTGCTCCCAGTGCCCAAAGCTCGCAAGAAAAGTTGTTTTGTCTTTCCATGATTGTCCCTGCGAAAAGGCATGTTGCACCGAGGAACCCCTGCCTTTCCCCCTGCGTAGCTACTTCTATCTAAAAACATAACATGCCAACATCTGATACCGGCACAAGATCTGTGTTTTAATTCCCCCGGCTCAATCGAAGTGCAAAAAATATTCACGGTTCCCCCTCTAACGCTGAGTGACCCAAGGAGGAAGGGCCTGGGGGGCTTTATAGGGTGTAAACAACGCTGTAAGTTGCTGCTAATGATAGTGCAGACACCTTTATTGACATATTCTGAACTATTTATATATACTCTTATTTAATTAAGGCTGTTTTGGGCACTGAAATGACCTGCTTCGTAACCTTCACGAATCTCCTCTGGACTTAAATGGCTGTTGACTTGAGTTGTTAAAAGTTGCTTGAGGAGCTGCGTTTCCAATGAGTATAAATAACAATGGCGATGGGATTATTTTTGTCCTTTTAAGGACAGAAAGTGAATGTGTCTGAATACTTCCATACCTTTTAGGACAAGTAAGTTCTCCGAAGGGTGGAAGAGGTGAGGTTGCACACCCAGAAAGGCACAGGCCCTTCAGCACAGCGAGGTGGAAGAATTCGAGAGAGTCACTGTGGCAAATTTTCCCTCCAGCTTTCAGCAGCACCGTGTTCCTTCCAGCAAGGAGGCTGGGGCTGCTGTGGGAGAGGTGCGGGTCTCTGGGGTGGTGGCATCTCCACTGCCTTGGCAGACCTTGCCCAGGGGGGAATCAGTGGCACGTGGTGGGACGAGAGGAGTGAGACCCCCCCCCACCTCGCACCGTGCGCTGCAGTTTAGAAGGGAAGAACATTTGGGTTCTCCAAAATCAGACGTGTTGGAGAGGGGATCTGGAGAACTGGGCACTCTGAGGGTGTTTTCTTATTTGAAATACGTGAGCCAACATTACTGCGCTGACAGCACTGCTGTTGTGTTGTGATAACACTGTCCCCTTACTGTCACGGCCCAGTTAATGGCAGCGCCTGTGCGGTAGAGGCAGTATCTGATATAGCAGTGTATTGTTTAGGCCATCATGGGACCCACTGCAAACATCAGGGATGGTTTTGGTCCTTGCTTTTAGGTTGGAAGGGACCTTGAGGATCATCCAGTGCCACCCCCCTGCCCTGGGCAGGGACACCTCCCACCAGCCCAGGTTGCTCCAAGCCCCGTCCAACCTGGCCTTGAACACCTCCAGGGATGGGGCAGCCACAGCTTCTCTGGGCAACCTGCGCCAGGGGCTCACCACCCTCACCGTGAAGAATTTCTTCCTAGTATCTGATCTAAATCTCCCCTTTTCCAGTTTGAAGCTATTCCCCCTCGTCCTATCACTACATGCCCTTCTAAAAGGCTTCTTCACCTCGTAGAGCCTCTGTTTTCAATCCTTTGTTGGTGTTTTGATTTTAGAGAGTTAAAATGGAGCCTTTCTCCATTTCAGACTCCTAGCTCTTCCCATTATACATGAATAATACCTCTCCTGGAACTATTTAAACTGTGTTAGCACAGTCTCTGAAATGGTAGTTTAGCTGAGCTTTTAACAGGTTTAATCTCTTTCTGGGTATTAATCCTTCCAGAACCCATGATAAAATTTGTTGCTTTTCTCTGAATCCCTCCCACGCTGTCAATATCTGTCTGAAATGAGTTGCTTCGTGCAGAACCAGCCATGGGAGGAGGGACTGTTAAAGCTTCTTGCAGATCTCGCTCTCATTTCAGTGTATTTCAAACTCCTCTCTGATCTCCTGCCACTGTTGCCCCCGTGCTTCCTTGCCCTCTGAGCACCTCTCCCAGTGAATACGGCTTTGGAATGAGTTTGCCTCCTGTTTATTACCTTTATTTCGTGGTTCTCAGATATATTCGCAAGGTTTTCCTGTTGGATATCATCAGGGAATGTTAGTGTATAATATCACCTCTTCCACATTGCAATGAAGATGTAGAGGTATCAAAGACCACAACAAACGTTGGGTCCCGTTTCTAGTTTCTTGCACTTGTTTTTTCTTGCTTTGCGCTGCATCGCAGGATCCCTAAACCTCTGTGACAGCGAACTCAAGCTGTGTTCCAGGTTATCAAAGACTGCGACAGAACTGGAGGGGAAATTATCTTCTTTTCCATCATTTCACTGTAGAAATGACACGCTCTCCTGTGAGGCAGTAGCAGACTTCGCAGCCCAGAAGGCCAACCGCATCCTGGGCTGCATCAGCAGAAGTGTGGCCAGCAGGGCGAGGGAGGTGATTCTGCCCCTCTACTCCACTCTCGTGAGACCCCACCTGCAGTACTGCCTCCAGCTCTGGAGTCCCCAACGTAAGAAGGACATGGACCTGCTGGAGTGTGTCCAGAGGAGAGCCACGAGGATGATCCGAGGGCTGGAGCACCTCTCCTATGAGGAGAGGCTGAAAGAGTTGGGGCTGTTCAGCCTGGAGAAGAGAAGGCTCCGGGGAGATCTTATTGCGACCTTCCAGTCCCTAAAGGGGGCCTACAGGAGACCTGGGGAGGGACTTTTTCCAAGGGCGCATAGTGATAGGACGAGGGGGAATGGCTTCAAACTGGAAGAGGGCAGGTTTAGATTGAACATGAGGAAGAAGTTTTTCACTGTGAGGGTGGTGAGGCACTGGCACAGGTTGCCCCGAGAGGTTGTTGAGGCCCCATCCCTGGAGGTGTTCAAGGCCAGGCTGGACGTGGCCTTGGGCAGCCTGGTGTGGTGGGAGGTGTCCCTGCCTATGGCAGGGGGGTTGGAACTTGATGATCTTCAAGGTCCTTTCCAACCTAAACCATTCTATGATTCTATGATTCTTCTATCAGGTATTAGGTCTGAAAAAAAACAGGACTGAAAAAAACGTGAAACCATCCAGCATAGCTTTGAGATTGCTGACCTTCTCTACAGTTGGGTTTTAATCAGCCACCTCCTGCCCGGTTGTAAGTCTCTTGACCTGAATTCGTCGTCCTGCGTTGGTACTGTTACTGGTTGGGCTCCCACCAGCCCCGGCGCTTCAAAGGCAAAAGTCCCTTGCCTGGGGAGCTGGTGAGAGAGGCCCTCTGTCTCTGTGTTCACCTGAACCACCGCCTCAAAGCCAAACTCCTCTGAGCTGGAGCTGAGCGTTGTCTCTGAGCCTCTCCTTGGCCAAACTTAAACCCAAGGAAAAATCTCTCCGTGGTTTTGAGATGTCCAGGTTCTCCCTGATTCCACCTATTACGGAGGAAATAACAAGGAGAAGGGTTTTTTCCTCATCGTACTTGACTGCAAGTGGTGCACTGTTGCACATCGCACCCTTTGGCCATGTGTATTGCCCCGTGGTCAAATTTCTACACTGTGTCAGCTCTTTTCCATACGTCTTGCCTTTGGATACAGTTCCTGGCTGTTCCAGCTGGGCAGTTTTGACTGAAGGCAGTTGCCGTTTTGAACAACACTGGCCATAAAAAATAACGTGAAAATTTGTGAGAGCAGGATAATTTATTACTTCCGTGGCAGTGCTATAGGAGGGAAGAGCAATGAGATGTGAGGAACGCAGCAGCAATGGAAACCTGTGAGAGACAGATCACATTGCATCTTTCCTGTTTCTTTTTCTCTGAGTGGACCATAAAACAAAAACAAATCAGGCAATTGGAGCTCCTCTCCATTTTCATGGGGCTTGTTTAAATGAGGATTTACTTAGACTAAAAGCTCCTTAGAGCTACTTAATTCTTCTAGGTGGAGTACATATCTAGGCCAGTCGTAAAAATTCCTTACCAGATGTCTTCAAGAGGGTACTCACCAAGTACTTTGCAAAGAGAACATCTTGGATGCTTTCAACAAACGGTATCAATTCTTAATGATCCAAGATTAGGTAGCGCGGACAGGCCTTGCCATGGCGTTTTTTAAAGCCTTGGGAATATTTGGAAGTTGCTCCAGTGACGGGAAGAGAAATTAAACGGGCTGCAGAGCAGTGAGGGGTACATGCTCTTTTTTTCAACAGTTAGTCAAAATAGTTCTGGCTAAAGTTGTTTTATTTCAAAGATTCGAGCATATTTCACTGTCAATTAATGTTTTCTCACGTGGCACTGTTCGTTGCAAATACCCTGTGGATTCCCTGGATGCATCCCCGAGCCCTCATAGCCAACGCCTGTGCATTTATATTTTGCCTTTCTTTGCTCACCACCTTTCCAGGAGCAGTGTCATCGCCGTTGGCATAGGTTTAGACAACACCTCGTTCCTATCGTTCCCCATCACTGTTACCACTTTGCCGTGCTTGCCCGATCCATGAGGCAAATGACATGAGCTGCCCGGCGCGCAGTGTGGCTGGGGGGAGTCCACACACTGGAATTCTCTTTCTTTTTTAGCTGAAAAAAAAGCTCACTGTGAGAAGGGTTGGAGATTTTCCATTAGGTCAGAATCTCCCATCTTCATCGCGTGGTTTCTTTTCTGAAAATTTCTATTCTAGAAGTAACAATCCTTTAAGGCATCCTTTAAGCGTTCTGAGTCAGGAAAACCTATTTCTGAAATGAATAATAATTATATACTGGAAGTAATTGAGTGTAGATTGCTTACCAGGCAAATAATATATAGTGTAGCTGAAGCTGAGCCTGAGCAGATCTTTGAATGAGAATTCAGCTGGGCTAATGGACTCTAACAAGCCCAACCGCGACAGCTGCATTTGGGCAAGTTTCAATCCAAATCCAAGTTGGGCTGTCATCGTGCACCCTCAAATCTGTCTGTACCTGTGTGTAACAACCTCCCTGGACTGTCACTCATATTTTACACTAGTTTTGCTCTAAAAATTTTCCTTAAACATTGAAAGCAGCGTTGAAATTGGCTGAGACATCAGACGCTAGGGTTACATGTTCCTTGAAGCAAGAACCCAATGTATTTGATGAACGTCGGCTTGCAGATGTTCCCTTTGACTTTGGTGTCACTATTCACTCGAGCAAGGACAGGGCCTTACGGTACAAACGAGGTTGGCTGTGCTCAACACAGAATTAGGCAGAATGGTATTATGGGGAAATAAGAAAAGTTTAGATTACTTTGAAGATCTGCGCTGAGAAGTTGTTTGCTTCTTCCGAGTATGAGCCGAGGTGTCCGTGGTCCTCCTGTGCTCTTGAATACCACTTCCGAACTGTGAAGCCGGAGCAGGACTTGCATTTAACATGCTCCTACAAGTAGTAACCATGACCATCAGTGCTCAGCACGTGGGTTGAGGGTTATCTGACTACGATAGATGACTGTATTTCTAACGGTTGTCCCAAGCACGCAGGGGACAGGGAGTGGCGCCCAACTGGGAGCTCTGTGCGGGGAGCCGGGGAGGACCGGCACAAGCAGCGCCCCGTTCTTTTCATACGAAGCAACCGGGGCTCGCTCCGGTCCTCTGTAGGTCGATGAAATGGGACAGGCCAAGGGAAGGAAGGATCTGCCATACCAGCAAAGCCCACACAGCCAGGGATTAGCTTCACATGAGCTGTACTGCTGCCAGTTCTTCTGGGGTGAATCACGTCCCAGTATGAGTTGAATGTTTTCCACCCAGAGGCTGGGATGGATTTTATGTACGCTCCATTTGCCTTTCCCCTCTGATCTGAGAGTTGACTTTTTTTTGGGGTTTTTTTTTTTTTTAAGCGTAGGTGTTTTAAAAGTAATGTTTTGGTTCACCTTTAGAGTTGCCGTTTGACTTCTTTGTCGTAACGCGTCCTGATTAATGATTAATTGCAAAGGACATGTTCTGACTCCAGCCTGTGTCCTGGGGTGCTTGTCGCAGCAATGATGCACTAGGTGATTACTCACTCCCCTTAACCTGACAGCTGGATTTCTTTCTTTTGACTCGTTAATGACCTTGACCAGGTACGCGTGCGGTCGTGTAGATGGGTACGCTTGTAGGGCACTGGGGATGTGCAGATTTTTCTTTCACTCGCGTGACCTTCATTTTACCTAAGTAAGAAAAAGGAACTGTTCCATGAACAGATGGAGCGTTATTTCTAGAGGTAGGTGAATAATGCAGAAAATTATTCATTCAAAACCCCTTCAGACAACTCAGATGTTTGCCTTAAGATAGTGTTGCAAATCCTAGTGCAAATATCTGCTCACATGAATGTTCAATCCGGCTCTCTTGAAAATTGGGTGTGAATGTGATAGTCACCCAGTCCAGGAACAGAAGAGTGCCAGGTGACTTAATGGATCCAGTAAGGAAATTAGGAATGATCGCTATTTTAAGCAGTAGTTGCAGAACAGGTAGTTTGTAAGCAATGCGTAGCCAAGTTAGTCTAAAAAAGGTTGTCAAATCATAGCAGGTAAAAAATAATAATGTGAAAACCGGTCTGTTCATGGATAGGTCACCACGGAGGAGAGGCTCCTGAAATCAGCAACCGTTTGCTGCAAATAGTTTGCTTGGCTCTCGTTGCTCCTTAATGAATCGAATCTGTTAGCCAGGAAAAACACCACGTTGTCTTGAAAAACAAATCGTATTTGGACGCCTCTTTCCATGCGTTTGGACCCATTTTAACATGAACACACTAATTATGCTGTGGAGATGATTTTGTTATGGCAGAAATGAAACCGAGTTTGCAGCTGTAACTATTCAACGACGGAGCGCTGGAATAGGTATATGGGGAGAGATGCCTTTTAATTCCATTGTGTTTCTCTTTAATATTAGGATCCCTTTAGTTCTCATAGAGCTTCAGAGAACGTTCCTGTTCTCCTGGGTGCAGAGGCAAAAGGCCTGGCTTTTGGGTCCCAGCAGCCGCCAAATTGCCATTTATGTCAGAGGGAGTTTGCCGTCGATGGGTTTGAAGAATCGTGTCCACGGCCTATTTTGTACACAGATGGTAACTGGCTCACAAATTCCCAGTCTTCACGACATGCTTTCTGCTGCGCAGGGAACTGTGTGAGTCATATTGCTCCAGCTATGGTCTTTTTGGATGGAAATTATACTTTTAAATATATACTGTGATTACATACAGCGGTGATGGGCTCGTTTGAAGGAGCTGGAATGTAAGCCATTAAGTTGAGTGGCTGCCATTATGTACTGCGTTTGCCAACAGATAATAGACAATGATATTTCATCTGTGACAACTTTGCCCTCTAGACTTTGAATAGAATTATCTTGGTACGTAACCGTTTTCTTCAGGTGCTGATTTTGTTATGCCAGACAGCAAATAGGGCCTCGTATGAATAGGAGAGGTGGAACAGAGAGGGACGGGACTTGCACGTGTCTTGTGCAGCGTGACCCGGAGAGCGGGGAAGGGGCCGGTTATCAAAGAACGGAGAGATGACGCCGGTTTGGCACGGTGGGGCCAACCGCGCATCACGCCTCGCTCTCCGCTGCGCTTTGGCGGCAGCATTTTGCTCAAACTAAAATAAGAGACAACGTGGCAATGGCTTGACTCACTCTTTTAACAGGTGCTGGGGCAAAGCTCCTTGTTACCTGCTCCGGGGTGTCCGTAGCTCCCGCCGAGCTCTGCGTGGGGGTTTTGGGTGCAGTGCGGGGTGGTTTGGGCTCGCGGGGCCGGCAGGTGGGTGGCGAGGGAGCGCGGGAGCACGCCGATGCTGGTGGCTGCTCTCTTGCTGTGAAGGCCATGGCGATAACTCGGGTTTCAGAACGGGTGGTGATGACTTGAAAAAGGACCTGGTATTAGGGGCTTTCCACCCTGTTTTTAATTAGAGGCTGAGAAGAATAGGTCCAAGCTGCAGTCCATTTGAGGAAGAGGGTTGTGGGAAGTGTCTGCTTTGAATTACTCCATTAAAGAGGACGTTTTGGCTGTGGCAATTTTCCATAAAATCTGAGAAGCTATCAGACAGTGACTTTCCTTCGTTCCTAACCTGAATTGAGAAAAGCAGCTTAGAGGTGGAAGGCTGCATATCCCCTTCCTGATCTGGCCAATCCATGTAATAGGCTTACAGGGCCTGATGACGATCTACAAGAGAGTTATGCACGTTTAACGAGCATCAATTTATTACTTTACTGATGAGACAGCCTTTTACATCCAGGATTGTCCGTTGAGCTTTTAGTAGGAAAAAAACCCTATGGTAATGCAAAGGCAATTAGACGGGAATAAGAATGTTGTGCCATGTACATGGTATAACTCTGTTGAAACCACAGGAGCAAAGGTCCGTGCTGTGATATACATCCTACTGTGCCACTCCTCTTCCTTCCATTGCCCCATCTGCTGCTTCCCCAAAAGCAGCGCTCAGGGCAGGGCTTGCACTGAGTGTGTTAAATGCTTTCGAAGTCTCTGAGTGATGCAGCAAGAGATTCTCAGCCTGTGAAGGCGAAGCCACGCCAGGGCGCCGTGCCAACCCCGGGCTGCGAGCTCAGGGCTTGGAGAGGCAGAGGACACCACTGGGTTTGGCTTAAGAAGCCTCCCAAGGGGAGAGGCTGCTTTACATCGCGTACTTTTTAAGTCCTGCCTGTTTGCCCTCTCGGGAGTTGACGGGGATGGAGGGTGAGATGTAAATGCAGGATGTGGTTGCTATAACGACTCGAGCTCTGCCTTGCTGGGTTCGTTGTGTTGTGTCATCGATTGCACGTGTGGGGTGGTGGCTACCAGAGGCCGGTCGCCCAGGTGTTTCCTTTGAGCTCGGGATGCCTCTCGTTGTTTTTTGGTCCAGGTGCTGTAATACTGGAAGACGTGAGGCAGACTTGCGTTTTTGCTGGAGTAATTCTCTTGAAGATCATCATTTAGGGGCCAGAAGCTTTGTCCGACCGTTCCTTCATCTGGGTGCTCATCCTGGTTTTTCCTGTGGCTGCCTGAGACAGAAGCAAAGGGATTTTCGCTGGATGGCTCTTGGTTTGAGCCAGAGCGGTGGGACAGGCTCCGCTTTGCACTGCCTTGGCTGGAGCCCAGCCGGCCGGTACTGCCCCTGCAAAGCCACCCGAAACCAAGGGTGGTGCCGGGGGGTCTTGCGTTGCTCCTCCAACCATTGCTCGCTTTGAGCATGTATTTCATTAAAGTTTTCTGTAAGCTCAGGGCTTGCAAACTGATTTGTAGGTGGCATTCCCCTCTTTGTGCTCATCTGCAAACAAGCCACTCTTCGGCTATATTAGACGTGAGCTGCAGTGACTTACGCTAAGAAATGAAGAGATCAGAACAGCAAATAAGGAGCCGTGAGCGTGGTCAGTGTAATACATTCACCTGGACTTTAATCCAGGTACTGATTTGCACTAACAACAGCCGCTACTTTTTACATTCCAAGTTCTCATCACTTACTGAAAATCTTTTTTTTTAATGTTGTCATTTTGGCATCATACTACAATACCAAAATATGGGAATTATGCATTACTAAATCTGTTAACTGACAATGTGTTTTAATACGTTGTGATCTACCGTGACATAATCCAGGCATCTACTTCATTTTTAAAAGGTGTTTTAAAACACATTGCAGTGATTGATATCACGAAAGGGGCTCTTGCTGCCTGTTCCTTATACTTGGCCACCCAGGAATGATGTTTCTGGTTTTTATTAACAGCCCTACATTTGAATTAATTTCCTTTCGTGATTTTTAGACCCCGGCCAACTGTGTCAGCTTTTATAGGACAAAGTGTCTACTTACGCTTTCATTAGTTCTGGTCCTGTCACTTTATTCATTTCCCTGTGAATGCCTGATTCTAGATAAGTGCAGTTGCTACCCTCGGTAGTCGTGGTGTGTGCGCCCCTGTGTGCGTCTGTGTGCCATCGCCCCCTGCTAAGTAGAGCTGGGACGGCTTAGCTGGGTGTCACCAGCTTTGTGGTGGCTGATAGCAGTTCTCCTGCAGCATCCAGGGGTAAAGACCCCGCATCTGGGATGAGCAGATCTGTGTGTGCTGCGCTGTTGCCTTTGCAAGTAGCTGCGTTGTGTTGAATAACGCAATCCGCTGGGAGTAATTTGTGTAATTTGCTCCTTAATTCCTTTTTGCTTTGGAAACTCCCATGCCCCGGAGTAACAGGTGATGTACGGTTTAAAATAAATAATCTGTAAACCATCAAGCGCTCTTGCCTTCCTCTGAGCAATTACAATTTTATCTCCCCTCCCTGCAAAAACTATTCAGTTGCTCAGATGACCTCAGGTTGCCCACAGTCATCCAGTCTGCGCCGTGGGAGAGAAATCTTTCGCCTTCCAGTTTCAGTAAGGACAGGCTTCTTGGGTTAAACGAGTCTCGAATTGGCATTCCTGACGTTTCCAGTCAGGTCTTGGTTATCCATGAGTGGGTTTCGAGGTCGCGGATTCGCCGCGCCGTGGGGACGGGGACGCTGGGGATGATCGCTGTGCGGCTGAGTGCAGCGCTCGGCGCCCCACAGCAGCCCCGTGCCCCTCACCGTACATTCCTAGAGCCTCATTTATATCTATTCTGTAATATCCGTTTTGCTTATCTGTGCTATTCTGCACCTTGGGTAATTGAGAGAGAACTGTATCAATCTTTCCCCGAGTCCTGCAGCGGTCCGTACACAATGCTTCGATGTTATCTGGCACGACGGTTGCTGCCGCAGCGAGCAGCGGGGCTGGGCTGGGGCTTTATTTAAGCTGGAAACGTTGCTTGGTAATCCCGACTGCTTCCCCCCCTCGTTACCGCCTATTGCAGCCTCAGCCCGGTAAGATTAAACTGGGCATAAATAAATCAAAGCACAACTTTGGCCCTCTGGTCACAGGAAGGATTTCCAGTACAGCTGTAGGGCTTTGAGGCAGTTACAGCCTTCGTTTAGGAATGTGGGGAATCCACCTAAACAGAAGAATGGGATTTGGAAGGGAAGAAGGACATGGACCTGTTGGAGCAGGTCCAGAGGAGAGCCACGAGGATGATCCGAGGGCTGGAGCACCTCTCCTATGAGGAGAAGCTGAAAGAGCTGGGGGGGTTCAGCCTGGAGAAGAGAAGGCTCCAGGGAGACCTTCTTGCGGCCTTCCAGTCCCTAAAGGGGCTCCAGGAGAGCTGGGGAGGGACTTTTTACTGGGGCATGGAGTGATAGGACGAGGGGGAATGGCTTCAAACTGGAAGAGGGCAGGTTTAGATTAAACATTAGGAAGAAATCCTTCCCTGTGAGGGTAGTGAGCCCCTGGCGCAGGTTGCCCAGAGAAGCTGTGGCTGCCCCATCCCTGGAGGTGTTCAAGGCCAGGTTGGACGGGGCTTGGAGCAACCTGGGCTGGTGGGAGGTGTCCCTGCCCATGGCAGGGGGGTTGGGACTGGATGACCTTCAAGGTCCCTTCCAACCTAAACCATTCTATGATTCTATGATTTGCGCAGGTATTTTAGGTTTGTATCTTGAAGAGTATTCGGACGTTTGTTTTCCGCGTGCTGTAACGAGGGATTGGTGCTGACAGCCCGCCTTGGCCCCGAGTCAGGAAGGCGCTGCGAGCGGCTCTGGCTGTGTGTGACAAAAGGTGCTGTTTTCCCCGGAGCTGTTTAAACTTTGAGTTCTAGAACCGATCTCATCATTTATCTGAGTTAAAAGATTATGGTTAGTGGTTATTTGTAATTACTGTACATGAAAGATATGTCATCAGGCGAGGGGAGGCTTAATGTGCCCAGGACACAAAAGGGATTGGAAAGCAATTACGGTGACATATGCACCATCAAAGCCGAGGGCTCACCGGTGCTCCGGAGCCAATTAAAAACCGCATGGGCAGTGCTTTATTGGGGTAACTCTGGCTTGTTCCTATCGTCCTCATTGCTGCCTTGGTTTCATAGGCACTCTCAGCTCTCCGGTTTCCGTACGCACTCTGTGCTGCAGTTATTATTATTAATAGGAATGACATGGACGATAATCATAACAAGGTGGAGAATAAGACTTATACCATACCTCAGAGTCTACTACTGTACCCTCTATGAGGCCAGGTGATTTCTTGTGTGCCAGGCGATATCCTTTCAAGAAAATTTAAATCGATGAAAACACAGTAACCCAGTCCTAATGAACCTTTAAGTCTGTACTGATTCTCCACCTTTAGATATATATATATAAAGCTTCCAACCAAGTGTGACAGTCTGTGCAGAATATGGGGATATCAGAGGCTCTCTCACTCCAATCAGCCTCTTTCAGCTGAAATCCAGCCATTAGTCAAACTCATCAAAGGGCTTGAAAGCAGAAAGGGAAATTCTTTGCCTCGTGCTTAACCTTTGTGTGATTGCACCTCTTCAGAGAATAAGCAAATCAAGTGGAAATGCCCTCCCATTTGTTTTGTGAATGAGCCGTGCGGCGAATTCACTATGATTTGGCATTATTCAGTTTGTATGATTTCTGACGAGAGGTTTAAAAATAAATACACAATCAAAGGAACTATTGGGAGATGCTACAAGAGCAAAAGTACAACATGATGGGGTGGGGTGACATTTTCTTGTATGCTTCCTTTTTGTCTGCTCCGTCAACTGAGTGAACCTGTCCTAGTTGGGAAAACCAGCGAAATGTTGGACCGAAACTTGGGCTGCAGCTTCTGCTGTCTGCGTGGCTCAGGTGAGCGCCCCATCAACCTGCTCCCGTGCTCGTCCCGTATGCGTGGTTTTCATGGGGGACACCGACGAGGATCTCAGCAGATCTACGAAGGTCCTCCTTGGGAAATCTTGAAGACGACGGTGTTGCTGGTGCAATAAATGGCCCCATGATTAACAGCCCTCTCAATCTGCGTTGTGAGCGTTACTGCTCGCGAGGGAGCGACGCGGTTAAAGCACAAGAGGGTAAAGCAGTGCGAGGTGCTTTTCTTCTGGGAAGAGGGGAAGCAAAGTGGTGTTCTCATTTGGCTGGAGGTTTGCGGATCGTTTGTGTCTCCTGTTCTGCTGGGGTTACGCTGAGCATTGATTTCTTTACTCTCAATGCCAGCGCTCTGTATATTCTTGTTTGAAGATGTTTTGGCTGCTGCCGTTATGGAAGGGCCTGTTGAATACAATGGGAAACGCTATTGTTATTTTACAGTGCTTTTATGTTGTCTGAATAGAGGGCACGTCTGTACAAGAACAATTTGAACAAATGGCGTAGTCTCACCGCGTTGCTCCGTCTCCCCTTCACAGCCTGCTCCCTATTCCCGCCGTCCTGCTCCCGGGGAGGAGTACATCGTTTATGTAATGCTGATTTGAAAGGGAACTACCCAGAGCTTGCTTTTTTTTTTCACTATTATAACTCTATTGATGCATTAATAGAAGATCTAATAGAGAAATATATCCCCACCTTAAGATTATTCGTATTACCCAGAGGTAATATGAAGTCCTAGAAACCTTGTAGGTACTTTAAATTTTTTAAGGAGATGATGATCTATGGTAGATTTCTTGGGGTTTTTTTGAGAAGGTGGCTCTTCATTAAGTGAATTTTGGACTCTTTGCTGGAAACTCCATGTAGAATCTCATGAGCTAATGATGACTATATCTGGATAAGGTATGGATAGGTAATAGTGATTTGTGTGGCCTCACCTCAAACCAAACCAACCCCCTGAAAAGATTTCTGCTATTTTGTGCCCTTTTCAGTCACCAGGTACCAGTAAGTCCCTGATTTCTTTTTCGAGTTGGCCCATAAGAAGCCAGCGAGTGTTGTTTAGTTGGGAATACTTAGCAACATTTTGCAATAGTGGCTGATTTCACTAAAACACGTTTCGTCCTCGGCTGCCTCACCGCGGGCAGTTGCTGTGAAGGAGCAGATGTTGGCCTCCAACCGGGCGTCGTGGCTTCGGAAGTGAGCAAAGACAGAGAACATGCACCCGGTGCATCAGAGGCAGAGGCTCACCCATTCCCCAAACTCTTCTTCCAAGAGGCCCCATCTTCTAGAGCTGGAGCAAAGTCCCTTTGCAGTGCCACAGCTGGTTCATGGCTGGTAGATTTAAACCTTGCAGTAGCCTGGAAGAAGTTGTAAACCTTGGTTTAGAGGTCGTTTTCTGTGATGTACTTTAGGAAAATATCCTAGGTGGTGCTCCTGGGCTTTTTTGATCAGGATGTGCTATAGATACCCACCGCGAGATAGGAGGTGGCGAGGTGTGTGGGACCTGCTGCTGCAGGAGGGTCTTTCATGACATCCCCCTTTCCCTCCTCTCCTCGGGGTCATATGGGTTTGTTCCAGGCTTGCTCTAGTAATGGGGTTAGGCAGAGTGATTCCTGTTATTCCTTCTATTTTTATTTTGCTGCTTACTTCGGAAGGGAGAGTTATTTTGTCTTGATAGCAGTGCCACAAAGCCATCGCCAGAAAAAAATAATTGCAAATTCCCAAATCAGAATCCCAGAATCCCAGACTGGTGAGGGTTGGAAGGGCCCTCTGGAGCTCCCCCAGTGCCACCCCCTGCCAGAGCAGGGGCACCTCCAGCAGTGGCACAGGACGGCGTCCAGGCGGGTTTGGAATGGCTCCAGAGGGGGAGACTCCCCCACCTCTCTGGGCAGCCTGTGCCAGTGCTCTGCCACCCGCACAGGAGAGAAGGCCCTCCTCAGGTTCAGATGGAACTTCCTATGGTCAAGTGTGTGCCCGTTCCCTCTTGTCCTGTCACTGGGCACCACTGGAAAGAAGACTGTTCCTATCCCCCTGGCACCCTCCCTTGAAGGATTGATAAGCATTGATAAGATCCCCCCTCACTCTTCTCTTCTCCAGACAGAAAAGCCCCAAGTCCCTCAGCCTTTCCTCATCAGAGAGATGCTCCAGTCCCCTCATCATCTTTGTAGCCCTTTGCTGGACCCTCTCCAGTAGTTCCCTGTCCTTCTTGCGGTCAGACTATCACTTTTGAGCTCCTCTCTTACATTCCCTGGAAGATTCCCCTGTGGCATTAATGAGAATCCCTCCCTTTGGCTGAGGTTTTTGGAAAGCGCGAGGGAAGAAGATGACTCAAGATCATTCCCCCGATGGGCATTTCTGAGCTTTCTTGACACTAGTGAGGGCAGTCACAGCTACGTGAGCTCAGCAGAGGTTTTGCAATGATGTACCACGACGCGTTTGCTGCGGTACAGCCTCCAGCAGCCCTTCCATGGCGCACCGTGGCGTGCCGGGGTCGGGAGCCCTCGGCTGGCACGCGCTGACGGTGCTGCATCCCGGAGGTCGTGACTCGCGGAGTCCTCTGAAACCCTTTTTTACTGTTTGTTGTTGTTGTTGTCATTTTATTTTGGCAGCACCTCTAATGTAATTCAGTATTTCCAGTGGCCACGTTCCATCCTGGAAATAACACCAGACTAGAAGAGAAAGGCAAATCCACACGGACCTGAAGTAGGAATGATTTAATTCCTCTCCACTGACTTTACTTGCTATTGTGAAAGCATTCACCTGTTGTACATGAGTGTTAGGAGAGTCTTAAAGAAGCGTCTTTAGAGTGAGGGTTTGTGACTGAATTTTTGGAGGTTTACCGAGTGCTTTGGAAACCTGTTTGAAAATCCCTGGAAAGGCTGACGCGTGTGATCCTGGCGATACGGTGCTAATACCCCGTGTTCTTAGTCTGTGTTCCAGAAACGTGTCGGCTGTGAATGTAATTAGACCATTGTCTTTTTTTCCCCGTTTTCTCTTCCTCATTAAGTCAATGTACGTGTGGTGCTGGGACACAGAAGTGGCCCCTCCGTTGTCTGTCCTGGTACTTCTCTTTGGCCATGACCAGGCGTGGAGGTGGAGAAGGACCCGCGATGAACAGCGACTCTGGTCCCTAGACTGTGCGCAACATCCCAGCAGTCAATCTCGTCTTCTGCCCACTGAGAAAGTTTTATCTTCGCCCCAGACAGAAAGTGGTTGGCGGTGCTCTGAAGTCTCCTGTAAAACAGTAAAAATTATTCTCGGGTCCCTTGTTAAGAAATGCTCTCGGGCATTTCCTCTGCACTGATGTCACACGGCGAAAGCGTCGAGGAACTTTTCTCTTTGGGCTCTTTAGTTTGAACAACGAACTGACAAGAATAATTGATTTTAATGAGAAGTAGGACTTTCGCCTGGAAGACGAGCAGTGTTCAGGGTATGTCAAAACCAAATATACATTGTCACCTACTGCGTTTCTTCTAGCTGCCTCCCTCTCCTGATGAATAGGACACTTTTCCCAGTAATGAGACTTGTAAGTCCTCATTATTGTCAATTTACAAGGCTGAGATTTTGTGAATTCTTCCGGTGGGCACAGAGAACATAATTTTATTTACAACAACCTTCGCACACTGAGAGACTGCTGTGTCGGGGAGAGCGGGATTTAATATTTGACTATTCCTATTGTGATTATTATTGTTAAATCCAGTTCTTTGTTACCCCTTTTTAGCGGTGGCCAAATTGTCGATGGGATGAACGTTAAGATGTTGGAAGTGTAAACTTCTGCATCACCCAATTAAACACAGAGAAATAGTAATTTCTAGGGCATGATTCACCTCACTTGAAGGTAGACAACTGAAATAGCGGAGATGAATCACACTCCAGATGTGTCTCTTTCTCTTCACTGATTACAAAGGAGTCCAGATGACTATCTTGGATGCTGTGTGGTAGACATGTAAAATTACGGGAGATAAGTCCCTTTCAAGGTCCTTGGCTGTGCATGTCTGACCACAGTGCTGAGACTCAGATTTGAAACCAAGAGACGTGAACTTTCTGGAGCGAAGAGCTCCTACGTTGAATTCTCTCAGAAAATAATATTTTCTCCTGACCTTTCTCTAGTGCATCATCTCTTGCTGCTGTAGATGTCAGGTTCTGTCTCTGTATCTCTGCCCCGAAAGAGTCAGATGGCTCCACAGATGCGGCAAGATCTCTTGCAAAATAAATTAAACTGGATCTTTTAATTTTAGGCTCTGACGTTCTCTCGGTGGACCCAGCACATGCGAACTCAAACTCTCCCATCCCGCTGCCATTCTTTTTTTTCACAGGCTGAACTGTATTTGTATTTTGGAAGGCCAAGGCTTGCTTACAGGCTTCCTGGCACGCGCATCCCTTTCTTGGGCTAACGATATGGACCAGGGGCTGGACAGGACCAGCTAAAAGGGCCATCCTTCTATCTGCTGGCGCTAGACGGTGAAAACCAAGAACCTCCAGCCTTTCTACTTGAGTGTCAAGAAGCACTTTGCGAAGCCACCTCAGCTCCTGCCACCCACTGGAAGTGTGTATCCAGATCTTCTGCTGCGTTACCAGCAGAAAAAGGCCGAGCACACCACTGCTCTTGTGGTCCCCGCCAGCCCTTGCCGCCGGCCGAGCCGTGCTCCTCGGAGCTGGGATTTTGTGTGCCTCGGGCTCGGAAATGCGCTTTTGCAAAGTAGGCTCGGAGGCTCCACAACGCAGTCCCTCTGAAGTTTGGTTTCAGTGACGTTTCTGTGGCAGTCGGTGCCCAGAACTGCCTGTGTGTGAAGTGACAGCAAAGTCTATGTCAGCTGAAGCAGAAAAAAGCAGAAACACGGCTTCTGCGTAACAGCTCTGTTCCCAGTTCATCATCGGTGAAAAATGGACTGAAATACCCAATGGCATTAACAAAAGGAACGTGTGTCAGGCCAACCTGATTTATTTTTTGATGAGAAAACTGATTTTCTGAACAAAGAGAATGTCCTCTACCTCATTTATTTGGCTAAGCCAAATGCAGGATCGCAGCGAGCCACTGGTGGGAGGTCACCATGGGAAAAAAGGGGAGATGTTATGTATCGCTGCGAGATTTCTGTGATGCTGTAAGAAAGATTTCGTGCTGTTTCACAAATCTCTGGTAAGGTCTCTTTGGGAGTAGTATTTACAGTTCTGGTCATCTACGTTCAAAAAAGATGCAGGCAAAATATCTAGATGGCTAAAAGGGCTGGTGAAGTGCTCAGGGGAAGGAAGAGCCGTCTGCCACGACAAGGCTGAAAGAGCAGAGCTTGTCTGACCGGGGAAGCCACAGGCCGGGCAGCGTCCATAAATACGGCAAAGGGGAAACACCAGTGAAGGAGAAGAGCTCAGTCCTGGCAGAAGAACAGATGACTGTGAACTGGTCTTGAATATATTGAGGGGGGTTTCTTTGGCTGTGAAGTCTTAGGTCCTTCCGGATCTGTCTTGGGGTTCTTTGTGGTTTAAACTGATCCGTATTTAGGAAAGCATCTAGAGAGCTTGATTTAGAGCGCCGCAAGGTGTTGCGAGGAAGCACTGAAACATATCACTGACTGGGTTGAACATTCGGTTGTTGCACGGGAAACAGAAATCAATCTTTATAACTGTTATTTTTCCAGCTGTAGCTACCCTGCTTAGCTAAGTGAGGGGCCAGAGCCGGGGTGAACTGAGGGTCCTACACCATCCGGCTTCAGTTTGGATGGGCTCCTCTGGTGCCTGGCTCCTTGCAGCTCTGTATCAAAAGCCCAAACGTGAGATAAATCCACACTGATGCAGTAGATGCCCTCTATGATAAGCTCAGCACATCGATTAGGTCCACTGCTTGACTCTTCAATGAGAGCTTGTTGTTAACCCGTGCCTTCGTGTTCTGTCTGCTGTCAGGTGATATTGTGAGGCTCCTGTGTAGAAATCCCCTATATGATATACGAAGAAGCCATCCTATATGATATACGGAGAAGCCGTGTTTCTTTTACAGCTGATTTTGAATTAGAAAGGACAATATGTCAAAATGGAAATAGGAAGAACATTGGTTTACTTTATCTACTGCAGGAACAAGAGGTCCGCTGGTTGGATACATTTTGGCTTTGAGGATGAAAGGGACTAAGTGTCAAGTTAGGCTCTCTTAGATCTTGCCGCTTTATGGACAACTGACTCTAATAATTGAAAAATTGAAAGTGCAACTGTAATTGTCACAAACCGAAGGAGCTTGATTTCTTAAAGGAAAGTCAGTTCAAGGAAAATGGTAAATCAGGTCCTTTAATCTGTTGACTGAATCGCCTGTAGGGACTTGAATGCTCTTATATGTTTATGCCGAGAACCCTGCAGCAGTGCCAGAAGGTTTACTGCGAGTTCTTACTGTGCAGGTAGTTATTAGCAGGCATTTTGGTAAGCCAGACTTATAAAAGAGCCGTTAAGAGCACTCTAACCATTCCCAGTGCTTCTGCACTTACATAACCGCTGCGCCGGGTTATTGTCTTTATGCTTTGTATTGCTTGCCTAAATTGAAAGGATATCTGTGGCTGTTAAAGTCTCGCCGCGTGGAAGGTCTGTAATGGTTGCAGCGCTGAGCTCTGCCTTTGTGAGCCGAAATTGCGATTTGGAGGTGCGCCCAAGTGCAGCTCCAGCGCGTCGCAGACGGCAGAATTAATGAACGAGGTTCAGGATGGCTCTGACGAGCTCATAAGCATATGGGTAAAGTCTATATTTGCTAGGGCAGTCTTACTGTTCAGTGCAGAATTCCTGCAGTGGACAAAACAGAAACACAATTTATTATTCTGTTTAAAAATACGTGACTATCATTCTGAGGAGCAGCAGGTGTCCCAGGCATGGATGGGTGAGTTGTCCTGTGGATACATCAGCATCAGTGTTCGGATGAGTCCTTCCTGCAAACGTTAAGCAGGATTTTTATATATATATAAAACTAGATGGTTTGCAATGAACATAAGAACCGGATAGGTCCCTGTCGTGGTGCTGGTCCAACTCTAAGGGAACCGTGTGCTCCGTGTGGAGGGACGTTCAGTAGGTCCTGTCGGACACGGGTCTGGCCTCCGTCCAGTTGCCAGTGGGCAGCGTCTGCACCCCGAAGGCTGTCGCAGCCGCCGGCGGGTTTCTGGTGAGCAGAGCGGGGTTGGAACGTGCCGCGGAGCCGGGCTGTGCTCCGGGTCAGGGCTGGAACGGGGCAGCAGGGTGCCACGCTGCCCTTCTTCACCTGCTGTGGAGCTTGAAGAGTTTCCAAAGCAAGGGATGTCAGTACATCGCCAGCAGTAAAAAATACTGAACTCTCAGTTGTGGTTTTTTTTTTTTTTTTAAAAAGTGTTCTTTTAAATATGTTTGCAAACTCTGCTTGGATTTGCATGGAAAACCTTCTGAGCCTCGAGCTGACATGTGATCCTTTAAGTGAGCAAACTCGCTCGGAAACATAAATTCCTTTGCAGGACACCATCGCTTGGTTTTGCCATTTTGGGGAACTACCAGCTCTGCATCCCACTAACCGAATTGTACCTGAAAGCCATGTCCCTTGATAGACGTGCATGCTCATAAATAACGGCGTGGCGGTGGCAGGGGAGGCGTTGCTTTTCCCCCGCGTGGGACCCGAGAGGTGCTGAACCCGCGCCCGCCGTGCTCGCTGGCGTGGCATGGTTAGGCGCAGAGCCGGCGGGTCTGGAGAAATGGTCGCAGACCGGGTCACGGCACGGGAGGGGGAAATCCTTATGGGTTGGAATGGAGGAAAAGCATTTTACTTTGGCTGAGCGCTTTGGGTTTTTTTTTTCCTGTGCTGCTGCTGTGCATGTGCTTTGCGTCGGGCGACCGAGCTTTTATTGACTGCTGGTTTTCTGTTTTCAAAGCTGATCAGTGGTGGTTCTATTGTAAGTGCTGAGGCAGTATGGGATCACGTCACCATGGCCAACCGGGAGTTGGCGTTTAAAGCAGGAGACGTTATCAAGGTCCTGGATGCTTCCAACAAGGACTGGTGGTGGGGTCAGATCGATGATGAAGAAGGATGGTTTCCCGCCAGCTTCGTGAGGGTGAGTGACTTTCTTCTTTTTACTGCTACAAATGCATCGCTGCCGACGCTGCTCAGAACGGTCAATGAACTGAACTGGTTCCTGTGTTTGTTATCATTGATGCTTCTTTCCAGTGTGTCTGTTTTCTGTCCGAAAAATGGGGAGCAAAGAAGGTTTCCAAAGAAACAAGTGTGGGGTAGCGGGAGGCGGGAAAAGATATTGGCTCTGCTTTTTATGCTCTTGGGATATGGAGTGGCCTTTGCTGTGTGTCTGTTGTAGCCTCTCTCCTTAAGCAGTTCTTCTTTGGAAAACCGGTTAAGTATCGTGCAGGCTATGAGTAGATGATTTGGTGGGGCCTGAAAGTTCACGCCGGCTACCGGCGACTCACATTCGGAAGAGCTTTTTGGTCTGTACGTCGCAAGGGGATGTGTCAACACTCCCCTTTCTAAAAGCAGTGCTGCGTTTTGGCACTTCAGCAGTTTTGGATGTAAAATTACTTCAGTAATTACTCCGTGACCAGCTCTGGGTTTTTTTTTCTTTTTTTTGAGGGGACGAGGGACCATTCTGCTTGTCTCTGGTTTTCTGCTGAAGCGGGTTTTGCGGTACCCAGCCACCTCCAGTGGCGATCTGGCCTTTCACAAATAAGAAGGATTTGAGCACTTAATTTTTTTGCTCAGTATGTGTTAAGAAAGCAAAGGGACAAGAAGATGCCCTTTTTTGCTATTGTCAGCTCCTGCCACTTTATTTGGGCGCTCTCGAGCCTTCCTCGGGGAGTCCAGACGTCGGCGTTGACCTTGCGCGCTTCCTTCTCCTCTCCCTTCTGCGCAGGGTTCGATAGGTGGGATCAGAGATTTAATGCCTCGAGAAGCTTAGGGGATACGGTTCAAAAAATGAAGCTTTCTTTTGCCTTGTAAAATGGTGTGAAAGACGACTCTTTCCTCTGAGCCTCCCAGGCAATTTGAGAAGCTCCGTGGCGGTCGAGGGGAAGACTGTTCTCCCTGAAATGCACGCTGGAGATCGCGCCGCGTCCCGAGGAGATGCCGTGTTTGCTTTGGGTCTCTGCCTCTCTTACCCTCCCTTTTTTTCGGCAACCCCGCATCATCAGCGTCCCTGTTTGATTACATGGCCTCATCTGGGGAAATAGTCATACGGATTAGGAAAATTGGGCTAAAATGCGTGACCGGGTGTTTCCTAGTGACGTACACCGACGGGGAACCCCGACCTTTGCTCGCTGCTGCCTCCCCAGTGCGCCAGTGGGTTTTTTCCCCTGTGGCACTCACGATGTAGCTCTGGTGTCTCCCCTAGGCCTGGCCAGTGCTAAGAGCAAGAGATCAGTGACTGGAAGTGGAGCCCGGGCTGCCGGAATGCAAAAGTTTATGCCGTTATTCTGGCCCAGAATAACAAACAGCGTTTGGTATTTTGTTGAATAGAACACCGTGAGTGTGACACTGCAGCCAGTGGCGATAACGAGTTTGGAAAATGGATTTGTATCAGGTGTGATCAAGATGATAATCTTTCTGCAGAAAATATTCTCACCTGTGTGGCCGGCACATCTCATCTGTGTCGCTGCCTGGGAAGGCTGAGTTAGAAAAATCTGTCTGATTATTTTTGCTTAATTTGGAGACTGAAATATTCATAGAATCATAGAATCATAGAATGGTTTAGGTTGGAAAGGACCTTGAAGATCATCGAGTTCCAACCCCCCTGCCATAGGCAGGGACACCTCCCACCAGACCAGATTGCCCAAGGCCACGTCCAGCCTGGCCTTGAACACCTCCAGGGATGGGGCCTCAACAACCTCTCTGGGCAACCTGTTCCAGTGCCTCACCACCCTCAAAGTGAAAAACTTCTTCCTAATGTTCAATCTAAACCTGCCCTCTTCCAGTTTGAAGCCATTCCCCCTTGTCCTGTCACTACATGCCCCAGTAAAAAGTCCTTCCCCAGCTCTCCTGTAGGCCCCCTTTAGGTACTGAAAGGCCGCAATAAGATCTCCGCGGAGCCTTCTCTTCTCCAGGCTGAACAGCCCCAACTCCTTCAGCCTCTCCTCATAGGAGAGGTGCTCCAGCCCTCGGATCATCCTCGTGGCCCTCCTCTGGACACGCTCCAACAGGTCCATGTCCTTCTTATGTTGGGGACTCCAGAGCTGGACGCAGTACTCCAGGTGGGGTCTCACGAGAGTGGAGTAGAGGGGCAGAATCACCTCCCTCGCCCTGCTGGCCACACTTCTTTTGATGCAGCCCAGGATGCGGTTGGCATTCTGGGCCGGTTTAACTTTTCAGTGCGTTGACCGGTGCTGGTTTGTTTTGTGGTTCAGGGGGAAAAGATTTAATATCCTTTTTTGTGTGATACCGTAAACACACTGTTCACGGTTGGTTTAATAACAGTCTTGTCTTTTGCTGTCCTGTTTTCTAAAAAAAACCCACACCAAACAACTAAACAAACGAGCCCATTTACTCTGAGGCCCAAAGCCGTGGATCATTCAGCTTGGCTGAACTTCCCACCTCTCCCTACACTTTGCAAAGGCTGGGAGGATGATTTTGGAAGCTGGGAAAAAACAAAGGAGAGGAATAAACGAATCTCAGACTCGTACAGAAATGTCTGAACAACATCCTGGAACAAACCTTGGTGCTTAGGATCAGGATGGCTTTAGCGGGCAAGTTTCTTGCCCGTTCTGTCTCATGTCGCAGCCCCACACTTTGAGTTTATTCCAACGAAATGAATCCTTCCACCAGCTCCGCAAGAGGCCGGAGCAGTTATTCCCTCTGTGAGACGCTTGTTCAGCGCGGGCTGAGACCACCCACCCACCCTGGGACCAACCGATGCGCTCCCAAAGGGGGAACCTGCATGGCTTTGCCACCACGAATGATAATTAATATTAAAAAAATAAGTACTGATGAAAATTAAATTAAAAAAAAAAAAAACAACCCAAAACCAGGCAAGCATAGTTCTGGCAGAGTTTGTCCGCAGCTCTGCGAGGGAGGCTGAAGGGGAAAAAATTCACCGCTCGGGTTTACCAAACAGAGGCGCCTTTTGCACGCAGCGCTTCGCGGTGCGCTGCCGCGAGACAGCCCACTCGCCGCTTGGCCTGCGCTGAGAAGACAACTGCCGTTCGGGCTGTCATGTTCTCCTCTCCTCTCTTGGCTGAGGTCGCTCGCTTGCCTCTTCATTTCTATTCTTGCATATTCCCCCCCTCTCCCAACCCGCCCCCTTCGCTCTCTGTCTTTCTCCGTGAGAAATTTGAACCAGATGCCTGCAAAGCCTTTGGGGCCTTGGGAGAAGGTGCCTGGGACCCCTCTTTTGCTCGCGGGACCGTCGCGGTGGGTTTTTATGCTCCTTCAGGGTCCTGTCAAGGACCGTTTAACCTGAACGCTTTTAACACTTCGCTCTTCTCTTCATTTTTTTCCGTGTATTTCTCATTGAGCTGATCACTCTTTCATAATGAGGAGATTGGGGTTTTTTCTCTGTTGTACTTTGAGCACTGCTTTTTTAAGACGTTGCCAGAAAACTGCCCGATTTAGCCGGGGTGGTTCTAGTTTTACTTGCGAAATAATTGCTTTCCTTTATATCCGTATTTCTCTTATGCAAGTACGGGAGGAAAAGGGAACAACACGTTGCGTAGCAAAGGCTGAAAAGCAGTTCAAGCGAGGGATAACAGGACAGAGCAGGCAGGTGGAGAACCAAACAGGATTCATTTCAGGATATTTTAGACTGCAGGGCTCTTGCAGGTACTAACAGGGGGTGCAGCAGAAGATCACTGCAAAGTCAGATTCCTCTGAAAGTCGTTTGGATCACTTTTGAGGACAAAACTGGGCTGGAAACCTATTTTACGACGAGAAGTCTGACGCTTCTTGCTCTCCAGCCAGATCATCTGAAAATCTTTGGCAAAGCATTTGGCGCTCGCAAAATCTCATAGCGGGGAAAAAAAATCCCATTTGCGAGCGCAGAGGAAAACAGTAACCTGCTGATTCCCTCGGCCTCTGTCACACGCGGAGTTGGGAGGTTGCAAACTAAAACCGCCCTTGAATTGCCGGCACCTACAGGAGTTTATTTATCTCCACGCATAACACCTGCAGTTATCCTCTTGGTAGCTTGAGACCTGGCTGGAAGAAAGCGGGGGAGAGGAGAGGCATAGAGTTTTGGGAGCACAGGAACTTCCGAGGAGAAACTGGATGATAAAGCAATGCGTTTTGGGGAAGAGAAAAAGCACAACAGCGGAGGAGGGAAATTTGGAGCTAGGAAGCAATGGTGAATGGTTTCCTGCAGAAAGCTGCTGCACGCAGGGAGAAAGTTATGAAAGCCCATAAGTCATTCGAGAGGCGAATGAGGACTCCAGAGGTAGGGCTAAGGCTGAATAATGAGCTGGGTTTAGGACAGATGAAGGTATCTATGTTGTATTTTAGCAGGTGTTATCAAGTGAGCTTGCTGGACAACCACAGGGTGCAACCATCACTCTTGTGATGAGCTGCACAGTGCCTTTGAATGCCCCGTCAACTTTTAGGGGTCTGAGAGGTGGGAGGTATGTTTGGAAAAAAAAAAACAAAACAGTAGGAATTTTAAACAGGATTTCATACACTTGTAGTGGTGTTGCTACTTGTTGCTCTTCTCTCCTTTGTGGCGGGCGTAGCCTTGGGCTGTCGTTACGTGATGTGGTTCAAACGAGTTTTTTGCATACCAGCACATCTGGTGTCCAGAGGCGCTCAAAAAAAAACAGGCTTAGTGTTTGTAGGGAGGAATTTGCAGCCCAGAATAATACTCCAGTGCTGCAAATGGATCAATTGTCATACCTTAATGTCTCCTTTAGAAAACACAGTGGGTCTCAAAACAAAGTTTCGATTGCAGAGCCAAACATCGAGTCTCCAAAATGGCCCGAGTGAGATCCAAATGCTCCAAGCACAGGCGATCGAATGGCATCGTGTTTGGGCTCTGACATATTTCCACTGAAAAAGAAATAAAAAAATGAAAGCTTATGGATGTTTAGCGCTGCGAAATCTTTCCAAAGAGACACAGCAGAATGCACCCATCCTGGGCAGAGGAGGGGATTTATTTTGTTATAAAGCTCTCCTTAATCTCTTTGGATACCAAGAGACGGTCTGAGTTTCCAGAATACATTTCTTCTCCCCTCGGCAGCGGTGACTCTTCCTTCCTTATGTTTACTAAGCTAAGCTAAAGGGCAAATCCGGGGTTGGGGAGGTTTGACTGCACCTTCTTGTAGTGCCCTGGGACTGTGGAGTTGTGCAGAAGCGAAGGGTAACGCTCCTCCGAAGGCCTGAGCAAAGGC